>JAQQPU010029666.1:0-10022 GCA_029168905.1 Artemia sp. Kazakhstan ARC1039
AAAAAATACTTGTGTAAGCTATTACACAATGCTTGTATGTATATATGCTATATTTTTATTTACTACAAGTGTTAACTAGTGATTTAATACTATAAATGTTTGACTTGGAGTCAACGTATAAATATTTCTATTGTGAAACAATCCGTTAAGTATTAAGTTTGAAAAGAATAATCCAGCAAGTACATAACGTTTCGATTTAAGCGAGATATTATTTTTGGAATAATTAAAAGAGAAAAAAGTAATTAAAAGTAATTAAACTTTACAAAATTGAGTGTTTCTTTCTACTATATATGTAAAACTTTATGCTTTATATGTATTCTAATTTGAATATTTATTTTTGATACAGCCTTTTTGGAAATCAGCTTTTATATCAGCTTAGATACAGCTTTTTTTTGGAAATCAAATTTTTCGTAGCATCCTTTCGGATCCATTTTTTTTCAATCATATTTTGACACATTTTGGGAGAAAGTAACAAATTTTGAAGCCACTTCATATGTATCCTGATACTATCATCTCATACCATCAGAAACCAAACCATACCTGATCAACTGATATTTTGGAAACTATAGCACTATAGTTTTGTAGACTTTACTACAAATTCATCAGAAAGTGAGATAAAATCAGAACTTAATTTAGGCCTAGAGAATGTGCTACATAGCCCAAATGGCTTATGTTATTGAAATATTTGGAAATGCTTTGTGCTGGAAAAATATGTGAAAATTTAAAAATCAAAAATGTTATGTGTAATTTATCCGAGGCATTTCTAAAACGAAAAATAAACGGTATATCAACCACATCACACAGATAAATTAAATTATTAATGGGAATTAAATTTAAACTCAAATAATTCATAAACTTTTCTAATATAACTTGAAATCTATTTTAAGCAGAACCAATAATATAATGCTTAAGCCGCTTAGGGTCAGGTTAAAACAGAAGATGCATATGAAGAAGGGTAAAAAGAGTATTTTTCAGTCTTAGAGACAGAGAAAAAGAGAAACAAGGATGAATTTCAAATTGAAATCCTACGATAAAAAAGAGAGAACATGGCCTATATTAAACCAGAAACATGACCCTAAGGAAATCCACTGAGGGTATATGCACTAATGACCCAAAGATGGCAGCATAATAGCTGTAAACAAAGTTAAGTTGTTTTAAAAGTAAAATATTGAGAATTGGGACAATTATTCTTTAAATGGGGAGTATTGTGGTAAAGTTTTCTAATTTAGTTAATTATGAATTTAGTAAAAATATACTAAGACGCAAATACAAAGTTTAGAAATACCACTTTGTATTAAGATAAGGAATATATCCTGCCAAGTTTCTGCTTAACGGGAAATTGAGAAATCACCACTTCCTAGCTATTGGGTCGGTTGGTTAAAGGAAGGTGTGGTTGATAAAAATGTATAAAAGATACATTTTTTGGGAAGGGGGAGACTGTTACTAACTTTATTCCGGACTGACCTCTGGTCCGTTGTTTTTAGAAATACCTTGGAATCTTGTCGGATTATTGTAAGTGTCTAAGTATCTTATTATATATTATTGTTGTTTCTGAGACTTGTGGTCTACTTGGGACAGCCAGTCCCAGTAGAATATCTATATCCGGTATTGTTATATGTTAATTGAATAAAAGTAATGTATTTTAGACAACCTCTCTACAATCTACCTTTAGTCCCTTGGACATACCCAGTTGGTACGCCTCATTAGTCTGGTCATAGCCTAAGGCACGCTACCAACGTTTAATTACCTTGGGGCCATACTTTATCTCCCCTATAAAGGGAAAATAAAGGCATCTACAACTACATCACCAAGATACCCTAAAATACACTTTACAACACAAAGGGCTTATCTGATTTTCTTCCAAAAATGAGTGATTATCCTCAAGTGGTTCACTTCTGGGCCATTATCCCCTGATTTTATTTTAGATGCTTATCTACTGAAAGTTATTTAGAAGGTAGGGATGATTTTTAAAGAAGTTTGAATTACCACCAAGACAATTCCCAGTCTCCCAAGTGAAAACATCTTTTTTGGATTTCTTGAACTTTAAAGCGTGCTCTCAACCAGTATTAATTCATTTGCTGAACTTGACCTAGTTTCTTGATGTTTATTAATTCACTGCCTGAACTTGAATTTAATTCAGTGACTTAGTTTGGAATAAATAACAGTCGACTTTTGGTGAATTGATTTGAACTTAACCTAGATTATTGATATTCATTAATTCACTGCTTGAGCTTGAATTTAATTCAGTGACTTAGTTTGGAAGAAGGATTAAGTTTGAAATAAATTACAGTAAATTAAATTGCGCGAAGGAGGATGCTATGTGAAATGAAATGAATTTTGGCGCGATCCGCGGTGATAGATTGTGAGCGTTTATGAACTGTTATTTTTGGATATAAGATCACCGAGGAGAACACCTTTCGTAAGCAGAGATTTTATCTGGTAATAGTTTTACTCAGGCGAAGGCGGGGTAGTGGTTTGGGGTAGCCCCCTTGCATTTTCTTAGCGCATAGTACCAAGTTAATATTTATATGCTATTATTATTAATTGATAAATGGCTGCCGTGACTTCTGAAAAGTTGTACAAGACAGGGTGCAAGGTTTGCAAAGAGAGCCTCAGCCTCGCAACCTGAGGAACAGTTATTTGCAACACATCTGCTGGGGGTTGTGGTCGCCTCGGCCATAACCGCTGTGAAATTCTTCAGAGTATTGAGAAAGACAGTATTATAATATATCAGTGCTCTGACTGCTGGGAGAAATTTTCTGATAAACCTGCTTCCCCGCAGATCCCGCCTCCTTCAGAGACTCTTGTTTATTCACCAGTTTTAAGTTTTTTCCGGCACTGTCTACAGTCAGGAATTTTGTCCGCCTCCTGTATATCTTCGTGTACAAACTTCTATTCTTATGATCATCTTGATCAAGCTAGAAGCCTCCTAACATCTCTAGTAAACCCCACGCATAAACTCCTTGCACGTCGCGGCCCCTCTGCTAAGCAAAGCCTATCACAGGATATTTTAGACATCCTTATTTCTGAAGATGCAACCCCTCGCTTGCCAAATCTGAAATTCGTTATGACTGCAAGTGATGCGATACCTGCGATAGATACGGATCAAAATGCTCACTTTAGCCGTGCCATTCAAACCTGGGACCGGCATCTTTTTAGCATAATTGATTAACTTGATTACGTCACAAGTAAGGTAGCAGAGACTCCTGCTTTGGTGAAAGAGTGTTGTGACGGAGTACAGAGCGAGGTTTTGAGCTGTATAAATAAAGAAAAACTCAATGATAAATCCTGGCCTCCGCTGAATAACGAGTCAGAAACAGTGGGTCTTGTAGTAGATTCTCCACCACAAGATTGTGATGATCCCTTAAAGTGTGAAGCTTTTCTGAAATCGTTGGATGGAGCTGATGGTATAGTGCGGATTTCACTTTCTAAGGAATCAGGATCCCAGCAACAGAAATGGGTCATTCATACGAAAAGACAAAACGCCGAAAACTTGAAAGCCTGTTTGAATGAAAAGGTCGGTAAAACTGAGGTTCGCAAATCAAGAATTGTCGGTTTATTATCACGAGTGGACTTCCCGATCAACCCAGAGAGTGTGTGTGCTTCTAACCATGGTATCGAAGAGATACAGCGCATCGGTGTTTCGAAATCATATCGTGTATACTTCCGTTCGGTGACGGCCAAGTCTCATTATTTGCGTCATGGGATTCGCATTGGCTACGAACATTTCCGGCTTACTGATTATAAGTTTTTACCGCGAATGTGCTACAAATGCGGGTCGCTAGAGCATATATCGTCAGCCTGCTCTAGCGTGGAACGTTGTCTCAAGTGCCTTGGTAGTGGACACTCTCATTCTAGGAACAACCCTTGCCAGAATGAACCTTGTTGCTTCCATTGTGGATCTCATGAGCATACTGGATTTAGCTTTCGCTGCAAACAGTTAACCGAAAAAGTTGCAAAGAATAAAAAATGATTAGTGCAAAGATTATATCTCTGAATCTGAATGGTTTTGTTGATAAACAACATGTATTGCAGTCTATGCTGCGGGATCTGGATATTTTGTGTCTGCAAGAGCATCATCTTCTGGACCACTCTACTAGTCTTCTTTCGAGCCTGTCGCAGCAGTTTAAGTGTTTTGTATCTCCAGCTACACCTACAGGTGGACGCCCATCAGGAGGCGTTTGCATTTTTATTCGAGAGAATATTCCAGTTTCAGTGTTTGCCGTTAATCGTTATTTTGTTGCTGTTCGAATCCCAGGGATTATTGTTTTTTCGTGCTATTTACCAACAAATTATCATACTATTGATTCGGATTTTGATTTCAATTTTGCATGTTTAGAATTATCGCGATGTGTGGCGAAAGTTCCATCAGATTTCCAGTGGCTAATTTGCGGGGATTTTAACTGCAACATTGCTATCTCTGATGTCCGCTCCTCCGCTCTTTTATCTTTGTTTTCGGTTTTTACTATAGTTTCAAAAGATGCGGATTTTACGTATGTCCATAATTCTGGTTCTTGCTCTAATCTAGACCATGTGCTGGTCTCAAATGCAGCGTTATTACCACAGCCTGTTCATGTTGGGTTGGATATGCCTATTAGTGACCATTTTTACCTTTCTTTTCATTTAAATATTCAAATTCCATCTTTCAAAATTATCCATCGTTCTAGTCAAATTGTAAATAAAATGATCTGGGATCGGGAAAAAATGTGCAAATATCATGAAGAATCAGATGCAGTTTTAGCTAAAATAATTGTAAATTATTCTAAGGATGTTGATCAAATTGATATTGATCTATTTTACCTTGAAATTGTTCATAGTTTAAAAGTCGGGGCTAATAAAGCATTTAGAACTGATTCTTTCCGTCGTGGATCTCGTGTTTTAGGTTGGAACCTTAACCCGATTTTAAAGCAAAGCCAAAAGAATGCATCTCAAGCTTGTTACCTTTGGAATTGCGCGGGAAAACCGCGATCTGGACCATTTTATGATAGTATGATATTAACTAAACGCGTCTTTCGGGCTGAGTTGCGTTTGCATAATGAAATTATAAAAGATTAAATTGGTTCAAGGATTTCTAGTGATAAGAATGAGCTTTGGAGTTTGGTTAATTCTAGACGTTGTAATTATAATTGTTCACCAGATTGTAATAGTTCTCTGAAACTAGATGATTGGATAACTCATTATAATCAAGTTTTTTCATCCAGTGATGCGGCAGTTGAATCACGGCTTGACTCTTTATTATCGGAAGAAATTTCAAAGCCCCGCCCAAATAGTAAAATATCTGTTTCTGTTGATGATGTAACGATAGCAATTAAAGCTCTAAAAAGTAAGCATTCTTTTGATCATGATGGTATACATTCAAACCATATAAAATGGGCATCCCCCAAAGCAATCCTTCTCCTCGCTACTCTTTTTACTACTATTCTTTCTTCTGGAGTTCTTCCAACTAGCTTTTCTCGTGCTACCACTTCACCCCTTTCAAAAAAAGGAGGGAATACGAATCGATGTTCTGATTACAGGCCGATTACTGTTTCGTGCCAGATTAGCAAAGTTTTTGAGTTAGTTTTATTAAAGTATTTGGAGCCTTGTAACCAAGGTCTGAATCAAATTGGGTTCCGTAAGGGTCTAAGCATGGATGTTGCTCATACCCTCCTTTCAAGAATAATATCCTTTTGTAAGCAATGGGATAGAGTTTATACACTTGCGTTAGATTTTGCGGCGGCGTATGATTCAATTATCCATTCTTGGGCTATGATTGCGCTTCTGAAGAATAATGTCCCACTACCAGTAGTTCTGGTTTTAAAAAAGTGGTATGGCTCCTTTCGTATTCGTATTAAGTGGAATAATCAGTTTAGTGATTATTATGTTAAGTTATGTAGGGGGCTGAGACAAGGAAGCATTATTTCTCCTTTGATTTTCAATATTACTGTTTCGGGGCTATTTGATCAAATTCAGTTGACTTTTATTTATGGTAAAGGTTATGTTCTGTCGTGGATTGCTTACGCAGATGATTTACTCCTTTTGAGTCGATCGCTTCAGTCACTTCAACAAAATGTAGATTTTTTAGCAAAGGTTTTTAGTGAGCATGGACTTCGTTTTCGCCCTGAAAAGTGTCAGTTTTTAATTCTTGGTCCTAAGGCTAATGATCTCGTTAATTCAGAAATTTCTGTCCGTATTTATGATAGTATTTTAAAACCTTTGGAATCTTTTTTATATCTTGGTGTGCCTTATGGACCAACTTTAGCTCTATGCCGTGCTTCTATTTCTAAAGCAGTTAAAAGTAGAATAGCGTCTAGTTTCGGGGCAGTAATTTGTCTTCGCGATCTTCTTTCTCGGAAATCACTGGCTCGGGTATATAATACAGTCGCTTTGCCTCAAATTTTAGTTTTTTCATCGCTTCTCCCGTTTTTTAGAATTAGTAATATTGCGCATGTAAAAACCACATTTTTTAATTTTGCTAAGTTCCTTTGCCGCTTTTCTAAATCTGAATCAAATACTTTTTTAATGAATGCATATAAAATAAAAAACCCTGTTGATGTTTTGGAGAAAAAGCAAAAGAATTTTTTATCCAAATTAAATATTTTTTCTCATAATTTATATAGAGCTGCGCACGAAGCTTAATTTATTTTACTTGATTTAATTTTTGAATGAAGTATTAATTTGTGAAGTGTTAATTTATTATCTATTGAATGAAGTGTTAATTTGTGTGGTAATTTTGATTGAAGGCCTTTGCGTATTTGTTGTTATATAGTTTAAAATAATTTTATGGCCTGTTGATTAGCGGTTATTATTTTTATTTATTTCTTTTTTACTCTTCGTACTCGGAGGAAATAAAAAGTTTGAATTGAATTGAATTATCATTTCCAAATGGAGTTCTTATAACATTTTGATGTAAATAAAAAGTGTCCAATTCAGTCCCCTGTACTTTTGCAGAAAAATCCAAATTCTTTATTGATTGGTTATTACGTAATGAATACATAATCATTTTACCCTAAATTAATCCAAGTTGTGTTTCCCAGGGCTTTTCTTCAGTTTTCTGAAAATTTTTAGCTAACTGGTGTCTCTGATTATGGGAATTTGGTTCTCTTAGAGTTTATGATCGTCTTTTTAAAATAAATATTGATTTATCTTTTATACGCCAGTTGATCTTAAATTTAATCCTCCCAGGGATAGGCTAAAATTGCGGTACGCATTGTATCTTTTAACTTATTGGTAATTTCGTACTTCTTGTATTAATGTGTTTTTTATGATTTTAGGATTCGATATATTTTATTTGGTATCAGTACAGTTCATCTCTTTTCCCTATTATACAATAAGCAGTAATAACAAATTTGCAACTAATACAATGCAGCCCCACTTCCTCCAACCGTCTAATGTCTCTAAATGAGACCTGTTAAAACCCCTCTAAATGAGACCTTGCAAAGTTTCTATGTCTACTCATTCCGCGCACAGGGGCTTGGATAAAAGGAAAACAAAAACAATAATAAATTGAATCCAAATCGTTTTTGCTTAGGTAGCGCCGCTATGAACATTACTTGAAATGAAAAAAAAAACGAGGTTTTAAAATAAAAGTAAAGACCGTTTTGAAATTAAATCAGGCATACGTTAGATGGTGTATAAGTGCGCCCCAGTCCCCACTCACCTCCATTCATCCTAAAGTAGTATTGTGCGTCACTGAACGTATATCGATTCAACAAATTTAACTATTGGATAATCAAATTCATCTATTTACGGATTTCGTTTCAAAACCATTGAAAAGAAATAACATTTGACCCTCTTTCCTTTCTCCATACGAACTCAATAATTCATTTTATAATTCATACGTGTATTCTTATAATTAATTTACCGTTTTAACTTTTTGTGTCCCCTTTTACTTCATTTGTAACATGTAAAGAAAGCATAAAAGTGGAGTAACAATCAAGGCCGTACCCAGAGGGGGGTTAGGAGGGTTTGAACCCCTCCTGAAATGTTTTTTTGACTCGTAAAAGCGTAACAAAACTGGATATAAGCAAATTTTGTATGCGTTTCTGAAGTTTCTTCGTGTACCCCCCCCCCCTGAAAAAAAAATCTTTGAGTAAAACCCCCTCCAAAATAAAAATCCTGAGTACGGCCTTGGTAACAATGAAAAAAAAAACAGAGAAAAATCCATAGTCAGTGAAAAAGCCAGTTTTTAATCTTTGCAATGTAATTACAGCTGATGCAGTCTTAGAATTTGGTGGATTGATCAGCTCATCAAATGCGTTCACTGATGTTGCCGCTGTTGAGATCACAACTGATTCTTTCCTTCTGTTTTCAATTGGACTTCCAGAAGATGTAAATTAACAGTGCATTAGGAATGAGAGTCATTTTGTTTCTTTTATACATTTAATATAATAAAACATATTAAATGGTAACGGCAAGATGAAAAGTGTGATACCCATCACACTCACTCCTATTAGAGACTTTTGTGTTATAGTCTTATTTCTAAAGGTCAGTTTTGTATAGATGCTAAACTATTTTCGATAAAAAACTGCTTAAAGATAGTTTTTGGACATAAAAAATTTCTAAGTGAGGTTATTTCTTCAGTTAAAATCCCACCCAAAAAGATTTATTTGTCAATTTAGCCGGTACTGCTTTTTCAAATATACCAAACTTTGCGCCTCTGTTAATTTTTTTCGGAAATAGATCATCTGTTCAAAAACTAAATTAGTCTTAAAGTTCTCTTTAAAAACTTGTGTACGGGTTTCCCACTGTTGGTGATTTATCTACAAATTTGGTGATTTTTGGCTCTTTTGGTGATTTTTTGGGGATTTTCTTAAATTTGGCAATTTCTGGTGATTTTCCACAAAAGATGCTGGCATTCAATATAGTTCTGGTTTTGCTGACATACTGAGATGAAATAGTCTATGACTTTCATATGTTGCCTCTATTTTTTCTGGAGTACAAAGGAATGGAATGGTGTTATTTTGAGCTCGTTTGTTAATTGTTCCGGCGTTATTTGGGCCAGAAACAGGTTGATTCTAAGAGCCAAAGAAATGGTAGAGATAATTTCTAAGGTAGAGTAGGTATTGAAGTACATGCGTATGGGCTCTACAAAGATTTAAACGCTAGCCTAGGCTATGTTTTTCAAGGGACAGAATGATCTCTCAAGGAAAAGATAGAAAAGACAAGAAAAGATGAAAGGTTGTGAGCCTGACAGTAGAGATGCCCCTATTGATCGTGTCACTCACCCCTGCTGCCACCTATAACTTTTTTTTACATAGTTTATGGATGGTTATGTGTGTAGGTCGATTTATTGATGGTTTTATTGATTTTGTCAGTGAGAATGAAAAAACAGGAAGTTTGTCACATTTATGTCTGTTTTCATGGATGGTTATGTGTGTTGGTCGATTTATGTCTGTTTTTATGGATGGTTATGTGTGTTGATTATTTGATGGTTTTATGGATTTTGTCAGTGAGAGTGGAAAAACAGGAACTTTGTCACTTTCATGGACTATAGAGTCATTAGGGAGAACACGTGGTTAATGGGGTCAATGTTATTGTTGTTGTTTTGGGCACGCAATAGAGTCATTAGGGAGAGCACGTGGTTAATGGGGTCAATGTTGTTGTTGTTGTTTTGGGCACGCGATAGAGTCATAAGGGGAACACGTGGTTAATGGGGTCAATGTTATTGTTGTTGTTTTGGGTACGCGATAGAGTCATTAGGGAGAACACATGGTTAATGGGGTCAATGTTGTTGTTTTGGGCACGCGATAGAGTCATAAGGGGAACACGTGGTTAATGGGGTCAATGTTAATGTTGTTGTTTTGGGCACGCGATAGAGTCATTAGGGAGAACATATGGTCAATGTTGTTCAATGCAGATGTTATGAGTTTCCGGGAGATCGCATGTTTCCAATATTTGTTGTTCGAGCCAAATGTTACGAGTTCCCGGGAAACAGTCAGATCGCGTGTTTCCAATATTTGTTGTTCAATGCAAATGATATGAGTTTCCGAGAGATCGCGTGTTTCCAATATTTGTTGTTCGAACCAAATGTTATGAGTTCC
>JAQQPU010029667.1:0-10022 GCA_029168905.1 Artemia sp. Kazakhstan ARC1039
TGCCTCCTAATCCCTGTACGTTTTAAGGGTCGACCTTGTAACTAAGCCTCTTTAACTCTTTGGAAAACGTAATTTTTTTTGAAATAATTTAAAAAAGAAACTGAGTTTATTTTTAAAGTTTAAATTCAGTATATAAAAAGGTTGCTCTAATGGTGAATCGAACCCGGGTTTTCCGCCTGATAGTCCGGACTATCAGCCGCTGGACTATACAAACACAACAGTAATTGTTGTTTAGCAAATGGAAGCTATTTTTGACGCAAGCAAATTCCCAAAAATCTTGATATGTGGTTTTTGGAAAACAGGGAAGGTGTGATCAGATTGAGCTGAAATTTCGAGGATAAGCTCCCAGGTCCCAGGAAAGCTTATCCTCTAAATTTCAGCCAGATCAGACAACGTTAAAGGGGGGTTGTGGTGGGAAAAATTAACATGGGCTAATATAGGAAAACGAGGTTTTTCGTAAATGTAAATTCGGGGGATAATTTTTTCGGTCTGAAAATATCAAAAGGCCCTAACAGGTCGAATTCTGCTTCGAATGAGTCCTCATTCAACCGGATCCGTTGCCAACTGTGGCCTGTAGGCGTGGCTAAGAAAAAAAAAGAAATGATGAATTTTAAGTGGCTATATTTGGTTTTTTGAAAACAGGGAAGGAGTGATCGGATTGAGCTGAAATTTCGAGGATAAGCTCCCGGGCCCTAGGAAAGCTTAACCTCTAAATTTCAGCCCAATCGGACAACGTTAAAGGGGGGCTGTGGTGGGAGGGTCCAAACTTCCGGCCCAGTTTACCCCATGAAAATAAAGTCGGAGGAGGATGAAATTTTGCAAGTTTCTTAGTTTGAGCTTGGGCTACAAAATGCGATTACCGCCGTCTCTCTGCGACCTCTAGGACCTGAAATCGCTTAACATTGTGGTGGGTCGCCTCTTTATAGAGGCACAAGTGTGCCTCCTTGATAACAAGGAAAATATGTTGGCTTTAAAATCAAGAACATTGACTTTAACCACGATATTCTCCACAAACGGCATCTTTTTTTCTTTCCACTTTTTTTTACTCCTCAGCTAGCTGGGTGCTGGAAAATCATAGAGAGTATTTTCAAGGAGCACCCTCCATTAAAATCACTAGAGGACACGAAAAAGTTAATTGTTCCTTAATCTTATGGGATAATTTTTCCACATTTTTATCACGTTTTAGACATCATAAACTGAATGGTATATTTATTTTACCAGTTGCAACTAGTACAATGGAGTAATGATTTTTCTTTGGTTCCAAAGTTCAAGACAGTTCAAGACACTGTGTGGCAACGATCGATCTTAGTTGATATAATAATAACCAGAAAATCTGGATTTGATGCAGGAAGCAACAATGGCAACAAAACCTTTCACTGCTATTTTGCCGTCCTTAGCTAATGCATCGTTGTTTGATTGTATTGCTATTAGTGACAGAATAACTCTAATCACGCTAATGACGAGAAATATCAATTGTCTAATTGATAAATTCTTCCTCCAGTACAAGAAGGTAAGCAAACCTGCAACAAAAAATTTTATCTGATACATAATCTGATAAGTGACGAAATCAAAATTCGTTATTCCAACGTGAAGTAAATTGTTAATAATAAGAGACACAAATACGGAACTTTCCTTTGGCTCCGAAGGATTTGAGGTCAAAGACACTGTGTGGCAACGATCGATCTTAATTGATACTAATTCCAAAGGTATGCAATTTTTGTTATTCCAATGATCGTTTTTTATTGTAACTAGGTTTCAGCCATCTCTACAGCCATGATACTATTGGAAATTACATAATCCCTATTTATGTTTTAGTTAACATGGGCAAGGTGTCGTTCTTTATTGTATAAATCTTCGAACATTTGAACCTTTTATAATTTACAATGATGCATAATATAAATACTGTAATCGTAACTATAGTGAAGTTGCGTATGCAAGTTAGTATAGGGAAGAGTTCGATCTTTATTATAATTTGTTTTGATCTGACTCCTTTTTTAGGAACTATGGTTTTTTATATTTCTTAACATTGGACGTGATCGTCTCTTACTAAGTTGCTAGCTACCGCTGCAACCTGGATTAATGTAATTCAGTTAGTAAAGCCCGAAGTTCATTCTTTATTATAAAATAAATTACAAACAGGAAAAAGCCTACGGCTTTTTCTTCTTTGGAATAGTAAGAGACGATCCTCAAATAATCAGGCAACTAACTAGATTTATAATTTGTTCTTTAACATAAACTTCATTAATCGGATATTTTAATATATCCTATATGGTCTAGAGGTTGGGATAGCTCTCACCCAGTAGGCTTGAATTCAATTTCTGTATGGGAAATTTTTACTTATGATAGTTTTCTTAAGGAACATATAAAATTTCTTAATGTAATAAAAATAATTTTTTTTAATTACAATAGGTTTTTAACCCCATTAATTTCCTTCAAAATGAGCCATTGAACAACTCTCTTAACTACACTATAGTTAAGCGACCCATACCAGTTAGTATAGGCAAGAGTTGGATCTTTATTATAACTATTTAAAAATAATTTGTTTTATAACTACAAAAAGTTTTTAACCCCATTAATTTGCTTTAAAATGAGCCATTAAACAACTCTCTACGATATTCCAGTGCCAAGCTATCTGTGGAATTACTAACCTATACTATAATTAAGTGGCGTATAAAATTTAGTATAGGCAAGAGGTCGTTCTTTATTATAATTCGATTCCCCGTCGGGGGAACATTTAATATGTTGAATTAAAAGCACTATCTTTTCAATTTAAATTTTAAAAAAGAAACTTGTTTATTTACATTCTAGCTAAAATAATGAAGATAATATGAATGAACCACAGTGTTCAGTTTCTTTGGACTTGAGTTCGTTTTTTAACTATAAATAGAAACAGGAAAAAGCCTACGGCTTTTTCTTCTTTTAAATAGTAAGAGACGAAACTCAAACAATCAAGTAGTTAACTAAGTCCAATGTATGGAATGGTTTGTTATTTCATATAGATACTGTAATCTTAACTATAGTGAAGTTGCGTATGCAAGTTAGTATAGGGAAGAGTTTGATCTTTATTATAAGACTGCTGCAACCCAAATTCACATATATATTTATTTATGAGAGGCAGCCTGGCCGAGTGGTCCAAGGCACTGGTGTTAGCCAAGGCGGACAAGGCGGTTCTAATGGTGTACTTTTTGTTTTGATCTGACTCTTTTTTTAAGAACTATGGGTTTTTATATTTCTTAACATTGGACGTGATCGTCTCTTACTAGGTTGCTAGCTACCGCTGCAACCCGGATTGCAGTTTACATAATAACTTTAGCGATTCTAAACTGAAAAATGAAATATATTAAAAAATTGAATTTTTTGGTCTGAAAATACATAGTAAATTCCACATCGGGTAGTTAGAACCTAACCAAAAATAAAACTAATTTTAACATTTTAAGGTATTTTTCTAGCTTGAATTGAAATATTCAAACTATTGCTCGGATACCATGGATATTTTGCAGTTTACACAAGCTGCAAAGAACGCATAAGGGCAAAATTAAAAATTATATTCAGAAGTCCAAAAACATGGCAACAATGCTGGCTGATCTTAGTAAATTTAGAAAAATTTTACGAATGTTTTACCGGGATTACGAAAAATGTTCAAAATTAAAGATTAAAATTATCTCTGAAAGAATGGATTTTGTTGAAAAGTCAGCTAGAGATGCTTTCGCAAAACTTCATAGTAATATCCAAAAGAAATGTTGCATGTTTAGTGAAAAGCTTCCAAGGTATGAACCGGCAACTGTGGAACAGTTTACAGATGTAATGGGAAATTTTATACATCACTGTGAATATATGTAGGCATAATTGTTCTTTACTTAGTTTCAGCTTTAATTCGATGATCCAGACTTTATGTACTAACTACATCCAAAGACTATGACGTCATTGATTAATATTGTATATAAAAAATTAAGTTTTTCGTAAAAAAAAATTAATTTAAAAAAAAAAATTAAGTACACATAGCGCTAGATCTAGAGATTTCCTTTAAAATGAGCCATTGAACAACTCTCTACGATGTTCCAGTGCCAAGCTATCTGTGGAAAAGAAAGAAAAAAATATCCCGTTTGTGGAGAATAACGTGGTTATAGTCAATTTTTTTGATTATCAAGCCAATATATTTTCTTTGTTATTCAAGCCGCAGGGCGGTAAGTTTCCTTTATAGGGGTTTCGGACAAGGCGGCTCTAATGGTGTACTTTTTGTTTTGATCTGACTCTGTTTTTAGGAGTTAGGGGTTTTTATATTTCTTAACATTGGACCTGATCGTCTCTTACTAGGTTGCTAGCTACCGCTGCAGCCCGGATATGTAATACCGCTGCAACCCTGATAACAAACAGGAAAATATTACAAACAGGAAAACGCCTATGGCTTTTTCGTCTTTGAAATAGTAAGAGACGAACCTCAACCGATCAAGTAGCTAACTAAGTCAAATGTATGCAATAACTTTTTATTCCAATGATCCTCTTTTAATGTAAAAATTGATAAATACCATTTATGATGAGCTATATCGGTACTTGATGTAACTACCCCTGGAACCACACCATATATCAGTTACTATGGGTGAGAGATCGTTCCTTATTAATTATTTTTAGGAGCTATGGGTTTTTATATTTCTTAACATTGGACGTGATCGTACTAGGTTGCTAGCTACCGCTGCAACCCGGATTGCTAGCTACTGCTGCAACCCGGATACAAAACCACTCGGCCGTTTTAAGAATCCTGTCTGGGGGCGTGCACTAGTCGTCATCACAGAAGAAGAAGAAGTCAATCCGAGGCTATCTGTTGCTGTTTCTTGAGTAATCAGTTTTTACGGTGGCGAGTTACTAGCCCGCCGGCCAACCAACGAATTGGAACAGGCTGAGAACGTTAGCCACCTTCTCGCTCGGCGTGAAGTTCGATAGTGTTACAACCCTACACCACGTTGAGGTGCGCTGACGGATTCCCACTGCTGTCCAGGGACGGAGAGTCGAGCCTCATCGCTCACAACGTCGTCCCTGCCACGACAATTGCTTACTTAGCTGTGACCCTTAAATCCCAACCTGAATCAGCAGGGCTTCAGGAAGGGGAAATTTTTGACAAACACCATTTATGATGAACTATATCGGTCCTTTATATAGTTGCAAATGAGAACAAACGAGAAAAAGCCTAAGGATTTTTCTTCTTTGAAATAGAAAGAAACGTTATTCCACCACCGCAGCCCGGATAGTATGCAAGCTACTGCTGCAACCTGGATTCCAGTTACTATGGGCTATAGTTCGCCCTTTAATGTAATTTCTTGATTTTCAAGCCAATATATTTCCCTTGCTGTTCAAGCCAAGGGACAGAAAGTTTCCTATAAAGGGATTATGGAAAAGGCGGTTCTAATGGTATACTTTTTGTTTTGATCTGACTCGTTTTTTTAGGAACTATGGTTTTTTATATTCCTTAACATTTGACGTGATCGTCTCTTACTAGGTTGCTAGCTACCACTGCAACCCTGATTGTAGTTCAATTACTATAGGCTATAGTTGGTTCTTTACTATAACATCTCTACAGCCATGATACTATTGGAAATTACATAATCCCTATTTATGTTTTAGTTAACATGGGCAAGGTGTTGTTCTTTATTGTACTTTTATGACGTAATATATACCACAGACCTCTTTTCTTTTTCCCGTTGCATTAGTTACTATGAGATAGACTTCGGTCCTTACTGTAAAAAACTTTAGCGATTCTAAACTGAAAAACTAACTCAGTCCAATATATGCAATGTTGTGCTTTTCTAATGATCGTCATTTAATATAAACTATGGACTAAAGTTCGTTCTTTAATGTAAAAATTCGATGATCGAGCCTTTATGTAACCCGGATTAAAAAATTATTATCATATCTTGTATGTAACTTTTATTTTAAAAGTCATCGATAGTCTAATGGTAAGTATGCCCACTTTTTACTTGGGAGAAGGGGGTTCGATTCCCCGTCGGGAAGAACTTTTAATATGTTGAATTAAAAGCACTATCTTTTCAATTTAAAATTTAAAAAAGAAACTTGTTTATTTACATTCTAGCTAAAATAATGAAGATAATATGAATGAACCACAGTGTTCAGTTTCTTTGGACTTGAGTTCGTTTTTTAACTATAAATACAAACAGGAAAAAGCCTACGGCTTTTTGTTCTTTTAAATAGTAAGAGACGAAACTCAAAAAATCAAGTAGCTAACTAAGTCCAATGTATGGAATGGTTTGTTATTTCAGTGATCGTCTTTTAATGTAAAAAAAATATAAATACTGTAATCTTAACTATAGTGAAGTTGCGTATGCAAGTTAGTATAGGGAAGAGTTTGATCTTTATTATACTTTGCCAAGGAATTTCTAGCCGACTTTTCAACAGCATCCGCTCTTTCAAAGAGAATTTTAATCTGTAATTTTGAATACTTTTCGTGATCCTGGTAAAACATGCGTAAAATGTTTCTCAATTTACGAAGATCAGCCTGCATTTTTGCCATCTTCTTGTATTTCTGAATGTAATTTTTCCGTTTGTCCTTATGCGTTCTTCGGTACAACCTCGCAGAGAATTTAATTTTTTCATTATAGCTTTTGTCACCCCAGTATCTACCCATTATTCTGGTAGCAACTTTTTTCTTATGTTTGTTTCGGTAATCTTCATCATTATCATACCGTTCCCTGCTCTTTTGTCTAGCCTGCTCAATTGTTGCTTCTCTATAAAGTTTATCATTGTGATAACGCTCCTTGATCTTTTGTCTAGCCTGCTCAATTCTTGCTTCTCTGTAATGTTCATCATTACCATACCGTTCCTTGATCTTTTGTTTGGCTGTCTCAATTTTTGCATGTCTATAATCTTCATCATTGTGATAACGTTCCCTGCTCTTTTGTCTAGCCTGCTCAATTGTTGCTTCTCTATAAAGTTTATCATTGTGATAACGCTCCTTGATCTTTTGTTTAGCCTGCTCAATTCTTGCTTCTCTGTAATGTTCATCATTACCATACCGTTCCTTGATCTTTTGTTTGGCTGTCTCAATTTTTGCATGTCTATAATCTTCATCATTGTGATAACACATCTTGCTGTTTTCTTTTGCTCTCTCAATTATTACTTCTCGATACGCCTGGTCGGTTGAATACCTTTGCTTTTTTCTTTTCAAGTTACTATCTCTGTTGTTTGTGTAGTACTCTTTCTTCAACTTGCGTATAGCCTGCTTTGATCTAACCATTATTCTAATCACGAATGAGAGAATTTTCAGTTTTGACTTTCCTTATATACTAATTATGACGTCACTCTATTCACGTCATAACTCTAATATAAAACTATGATGACGTTCATTATTTATCTAGTAGGGTTTCAGACAAGGTATTTCTAATGATGTACTTTTGTTTTGATCTGACTCTATTTTTAGGAATTTTGGGTTTTTATATTTCTTAGCATTGGACTGATCGTCTCTTACTAGGTTGCTAGCTACTGCTGCAACCCAAATTCACATATATATTTATTTATGAGAGGCAGCCTGGCCGAGTCGTCCAAGGCACTGGTGTTAGCCACCAGTCTCTTCAGAGGCGTGGGTTCAATTCTTACCGCTGGTATACGATTATGTTTGAAAGACTGCAGTGTGAAAAGACATCAAAATGCAGTTTTTGGTGGAAAAATTTATTCTCTTTTAGAAATAATTTATTTTAGTTACTATAGATTTTTAACCCAATTAATTTTCTTTAAAATGAGCTATTGAACAACCCTCTACGATGTTCCAGTGCCAAGCTATCTCTGGATACAAAAAAAGAAAAAAAAGAAAAAAAGAAAAAAATATCCCGTTTAGGCAGAATGTTGTAGTAGCTGCCACTTTTCTTGATTTTCAAGCCAATATATTTCCCTTGCTGTTCAAGCCAAGGGACAGAAATTTACTATGGGCAAACTATGGGCAAATTACATAACTTACAGCCCTTTCCTCGGGGACTATTTGGGTCAGTACCATCTCCAAAGGCATAGTTGATCTCCATCATACAAATATCAATTCAAACTACGGATTCTTATAGAAATTAATTTAAAAAAAAAGTTTTTTTTTTAACTGAAAGTAAGGACCGACGTTAAAACTTAAAACGAACAGAAATTATTCCGTATATGAAAGCGGCTGTCCCCTCCTCAACGCCTCCCTCTTTACGCTAAAGTTAGACTCTTTCTCACAACTCTATTTTTTAAAACAATAAAAAATTTTAGCGTAAAGAGTGAGGCGTTTTAACGAAGTTTTAACGTCGGTCCTTACTTTCAGTTAAAAAAAAACTTTTTTTTTAATTAATTTCTATAAGAACCCTTAGTTTGGGTTGTTATTTGTATGTTGGAGATCAACTATGCCTTTGGAGATGGTACTGACCCAAATAGTCCCCGAGGAAAGGGCTGTAAGTTATGTAATTTGCCCATAGTTCCTATAGGCTATAGTATTTGTTATTGGGAAATATACATGTTTTTTGGAGGGGGGGGGTATTTTTCGTGGGGAAAAAAGTTCTCAGGGGAATGAAAAGGTATTTCTCGGCAGGATTTGACAAAGGGTCAGCAATAATAAAAAAAAATGTTTTTTGACTTAAAAGCAAGGAGCAGCATTAAAATTAAAACAAGCAGAAATTATTCTGCATATGAGGGGGACTGCTTCCTTACTCATTCCTCCTTTTTAAGTTTTACTTTTTGTCACCGTTCTTTTAGAGAGATTGATCAAACAAAAGGACCGTTGAATTTTAATAGATATATTTATAGAGAACATTAAAATTTAAGCATAAAGACCGAAGGTTGCGGAAGGGGCAGACTCCCTCATATTTTGGTTTAGGCTTCTGCAGTGAGACGATACCCAAACTCTTGCTTGTAGTTATTTTTCTTCGATTCAAACTTGATTTGCATATTCAATTTAAGTTTCACTCGTTTTAAGATTTAGTTATTCATTTACATTAATATATATTGTATGTTTGTTCGCATTGATTGTTATTTAATTTCTGTTCATTTTAAGTTTCATTTATACTTTAAAAGCAAAATATTGGTTTTCGTTTTATGCTTGATTTTCATATTCAATCTAAGCATTACTCGCTTTAAGATCTATTTATTCATTTATATTATTACTTGTTGTATGTTTTTTGCTATGATTGTTTATTTAATTTCTGTTTGTTTTGGGTTTTATTTATTCTTTAATAGTAATTTCCGGTCGTTTTGAGTTTGAATTTTAACAGGTATTTGTATCTCCTGAGCTTAAGTTTAAAATGGCCTTTACTTTTCTTTGAAAAACTTATTTTTCGGAAAGCTTTTTTAAATTAATTTTTGTTCGTTTTTGATTGCAAAAAGTGCCAGGTTTTTATGGCATTGGGGGGATGCTTACTGTCTTATTATTCTTGACTTTAAAAAACGGATCTAGAACTGTCAATTTAAATCGAATGAGGCTTTTTTCAAAGTCTATACGATTACCTCTTTGATAAAAACCTTATATATGAACAATAGACAGCTTGCATAATTTGTGGACAGCGATTGACAACAATGAATGGATTGAAAAAATAGCTCCAATAAGGGGGTTTAGACCATTTCACTTGCTGACACAAAAAGGGATCACGACTGTTTGGAATTGACCTTAATAGGAATTTGTGTGCCAAAGCAATTTTGCATCTGAAACAGAGTATGTATTTTAACCATATAATTGAATAATTATAATAGATTTCCTATGTGTTCTTCCCATACAAAACCCCTTCCTATAAGTTATAAACTCCCCTTAATAAGTTATGCCCTAGGGCATTACTTATAACGCCTACCCCTGGGCCCTGGTGGACTGTGTCGACACCGGAGTTTTTTGTTATCAGAACTTTGAACTATTTTAGCAAAATGTCTATCTCAAAATTTTTATCTGATGCATTTAGGGCGTGGAGGAGGGAGAGGGGCTAGTTGCCCTTCAATCTCTTTTGACTCTTAAAAAGTGAACAAGAACTTTCAATTTTCAATCAAATGAGCCCTCTCTAAAGTTTATACGAGCA
>JAQQPU010029668.1:0-10021 GCA_029168905.1 Artemia sp. Kazakhstan ARC1039
TGCGTTAGGAACAAGTTTAATTAACGCAATCTTGCGTTAATTAAGTAGATTACACTACTTTAGACTACGTTAGGGGGGTGCCAACCTCCCCCCCTCCTTGAATCCGCCACTGCCTGTTATACGTAGAAGGAAGAGACCCATAAAAAAAACTATAAGAAAAAATGAAAGAAAGCAGAAAGACTGTTAAAAAACGTTAATGTTCTTAAGCTAGGAATTTGTCTTTTTTGCCCGTCCACGTTGTCACATTGTTTTCAAGGTTGCAATATTTGTTTTGGATTTATTCCAAATTGGATTTGTTTTGGAATTGCTAATAGATTTATGGCCAGGACCATATGTGCCTATTTAAGGAGCGAACAATAATTCAAATTTCACAGTTCAAGCCCTATTCAGCGGAACGAAAAAGTTCACTATTGTCATGAAATAGAAAAACCAAACTCCCGTAACTTACATAGGGAAAAGGCACATCAAGTTAAGTTTTAGTGTACAGGATAAGGTTCATTGCATATCATATAAATTGTATGCGCACTGTGTCACCAATAAAATTTTGTTACGTCGAGGCTTACAGTTTTTCTCCAACCTTTTTGTTCATATTAAGATTTACATAAAATATATATATTAAAATCAGTAATCTGATGAAATAAATACAAAATAAATAAATATATTCCTCAGAGAAGTAAAATGGCCATTATTTTATATCTATAGGCAGTCTGTTGACTAGGAGCACTGGGCACTGACAGGTCTAGATCCGTCTCTGTCTGTTATCATGCACTTAACACGCGCTTAGTTAGCCAAAGGATTTCAGCCAACAATTGACTGAATATACACTTGCTGCCGCCACAAATTGCTTTAAGAGAACTCGGGGTGAGTCAGATAGCCACCCACTGTGACACTGAAGCTCAATTTTTGTTAATATAGGCTTGTCCAAAGAATATAGGTGTCTTACAAGAGTGGAACTGTCGCTAGTGTTAAACGAAAAAGCTATCAACGCCATCTAACATGTGGCAACACTTGGTATTTTTTTAGCCTCTGTAATCATTTCTCTGTCAGGAACTGAGATCAGATACTTATTACTACCCAATTCTTACCAGTTAAACTAAATAAATTAATTATTTTTGTTATTGCACTGATAAAAATATCAAGTGTCGCCAAACGCTAGATGGTATTAATAGTTTCTTTTTGTCAACGTTAGCGCCAGTTTCCATTCTTTTAATTTACCCATACTACTACTACTACTACTAACAACTCATCGCAGCACCAAGCCGCCTGAGGCCAACACAGCTACGCACGCTCCTCCTCCACCCCAATCTATTCAAAGCCTCCTTTTTTACACCCGCCCACGAAGTTCCCATTTCCTTTAAATCTTTCTTTATGACGTCCTCCCACCCCAGACAGGGACGACCTGCTTTCCGTTTAGCCCTAGATGGTTGGCCAAAAAGAACAATCTTCGGCAATCTGTCATCCTTCATCCGCACAACATGCCCTAACCACCTCAACCTTTCTTTCATTATAGACCTAGAAAGCGGTATTGAACCACATTTTTCGTATAGCCTATTGTTTGAAATACGGTCAGTCAGCCAGGTACCCAGAACAATCCTTAAGCAATTTCTCTGGAAAACATCTAGCAAATCTTCATCCGCTTTTCGGAGCGTCCATGCTTCAGGACGTCTATTTACCCAACTCTTTGGTTTTGTCTCGAAAGCTCGATGAAGTTGTTCGGAAATGTCTTTGAAACTGCTGCTTTTGTTTCATGAACACTTGTTCACCATAACTGAGCCTTTTTTTCTTGTTTAGACTCTCTGTCTTCTTCACAGAAGAATTGGTTTACGTCTGAATTTCGTCGAGTGTCGTCAAAAATTTCCTTCACCTTTTGTAGCCCTTTTAAGTAAAATAACAAGTAAAGACGACTCCTTAGTGACTATTCAATGTAAGGGTGGAGATGTTACGGCTAAGAAGAGTCTATTAATAACAATAAGCGATGTATTTAAGTGCATGTTCGAAAACGACTGTCTTGTGAAGAAGACAAATCCAGTTATGGCATATGATGTCAATTTTGTGACTAAGGAGTTTATTATCCAGTGTTATATATGTGGAACTGTTTTATATTTCCAGGAAGTGGAAAATGAAGCTTTTGAATATATTGTTGAGAAATATGATTTTCTATGTATTCTGGAAGTAGCTGCTGAGAGGATACTTCATATTTACAGAAAAACACGAAATATAGAAGTCCTTGGAAAAGTTTTTTCCATTTACAACGATCATAAGGCTAGCATGACTGCTTTAAAGGAAGTCGTTCCAATCGTTACTGGGGGGAAATATGCACCATCTTTTGTTGATTTTTTTACGACCGAAGAATTTAAGGAGTTTTCCAAAATTTGATGTGATGTATTGAAAGACTCAAATGTTGAGCAGTGGGATGGCTGTAAATGTATTTTATAGCTGGACGTTAAAGAATCCTGCAGAAAGATCCATGACATCCATAGAAGTTCTGGAAATGAATAACTTAGAAAAATTCCCAATTGCTGAAGTTCTCACCCTGCTTGAAGACTTGAAACTTCAATATATATTCCTAATCATTAAGTTAATTCCAGAATTTCTAAGCCTGAAGATTGTAATCTTATTTATAATCATCTTGTATGCTCCCCCTTTCATTCCCTTTAATAAGTTTTTTAAATTGCCTGTTGACTAACAGAACTAGGGTAATTGCTGTGGATCTGCTGCAGAACAATTGTTGCGTTACATCCTAAAAGTGGAAGCTGGAATTTCGCTGAAAATCCAGAACTCCAATCCGCTGCCAAAACCTTCGTCCAGCAATGTCAATAGCAACAAATGCGGTCATACTGACAAGCTTCCTTACCATTATTCATCAAAATGCTTCGGAATGCTTCGGAAATGCATGAGGACTGGATGACCACGTGACGGACGGATTGTACATGGTTATCGTGGTACAAACTGCTATGTAAGATTTCTGTATCCACAAGCTGAAGCTCGTGTTTTTGGGTTTTTGACTCATTAAACAAAAATTGGTTTTCAAACATACTAGAACTTCATACCAAAATTTTCCAGAAGCTTAAAATCCTGTTTCTAAGCCACGAGTCAATTCTCAGCGTACTGCCAATGTACGTAAAATTAGTAAAGTGCTGATATATACAGTATTAAAATAAAGTGAATTTTAAACAAGGAATGCTGTGGTAAACCTCTTTAGTTTGTTTCGAATTCAAAGGCAGTTTTATGTTTAAAGAACTTCTAAATGTTATCTAAAACAGTTTAGTTTTAAGAATATTATCCAGGCTATGCCAACTTTCTCTCTCAATCTCTTTCTCTCAAAATCTCTCATGTTTCACTTTTTTCTTTCAACCCTTTTTTGACTTAAAGCATTGAGGTCTGGGCCAAATTTAGAGCTTTGACGATTCTAGGTCCAAGTGTATTTGCCGCCCTGTTTTTGCGAGATTTTTTGGGGAAATCCCCGAAAATTCGGGATTAGTTAAAGCACTGAACAGTGGAACGCAACTGATACAGTGTAACGCAACTGAACAGTGGAACGCAGGGAGATGATAACAAACTTTTAGCTGCCGTTTTTGGGAGACATTTGACAGTTTATAAGTGGCCACGGAATTCCTATGTTATTTTAAAATCACTTTTCTGTGAATAGACAGCGTGGTGGCAGGATACACCAGGCACTTTGACGATAGATCACATCAGTCCAGTTTTTGCTAAGGAAAAATTCACTCAATAATAATCCATTGCCCCCCCCAAGGTCCTGGCGTACTAGTAAATCTTGGCCTGATTGAGGTTCATTTAGTCACACTCCTTATTCACGCTATTTCACACTCTTTATCCTACACTAAACTACTATATACTAAATTAAAGTATATAACCTAACCTTTCAACACTTTTCTAGATTGAACTTTAAGACAGTTTTTTTTAATGATAGCATTGTAGCAAATCATTTAGCACTCCCATTTTAAAGGCTCAAATAAATAAAAAAAAGGCTCAAATAGAAAAAAGGAGGATATTTCTTCTTTTATTTCAAATAATGCTCCCATTATTCATAACAACATTGTTATGGTTTTAAAAATTGAAGAAACGGCTCCAGGTTTTTGGAGATTTATATTTTTCTAAGAGATTAAGGAAATGGGCACCGACAGGAGGGGGGCATGACCACCCCCTGGATATTTGGGACTATAAGGTAATTACAAGGAAACCAAAGGAAAGAGAGCAGAATAGGGATAAACCAATAAACAAATGTGTTATGCTCCATTGTTGGCTGCCTGCCAATAGATTTTGGCCCTTAATAAGAAAAACATAAGTTCTAATTTGTGACTGAGTGACCCTTTTCCATTTTTCAACAAGCATTATTTCTTTCTGATTTAGTTGGAATAAAATATAAAAACAACAAATTCTTCATAGTAATGAATGGTAAGTAAATAACAATCCTTGTCAATAACGAAATTGTAAGAGCCTAACTAAAATCTGTATTTGTTTATTAGTAATTACTGCAGTTATTAGTACACAAGAAAGTTCATATGATTATAGGAAACACAAAGAAGCAACTTAATAAGGGGCAATTTCGGTAAAAATATGCCCTCAACATTTGCCTGCATTGCACGAGTACTCATGACCTGAAATATGAAGCCACTATAATCAGAAATGTTTCCCCTGAACGGAATGCTGGAAAATTTCTGTATTTTCCCCCTGAACGTATACGTTTTTGTGTGTTATTATCGTTTTTTCCAGGAGTGGTTGTATTTATCTAGTTGTCACTTATAAAAAAAAATTAATTTTTTAGAGTTATGAAGTATAAAGGTGTCAAATATGCTGACTTTTGGTATTCAAAGTTAAATTATAAATATTCAATTAAAAATTTTTATTTGATTTTCTTAATCTTACTTTTAATGTTTTACTTTGAACAAACTGCTTTGATAATTCGTTACTTTTTATAAACTCTGAGTCTAAAGGCATTAAATGTTTTGGTCTTTGATAACCAAGTTCAAAGCTGACAATATTGTCAAAAAATATCCGTCCAACGCTTCGGCATTGTTCAACAGAACTGAATGCTGGGAGTTTATAACTTATTTTTTGTAAGTAGGCTATTGTTTTGTATATTTTTTTGTAATTACTTGCTTTTTTCATTTTTATATACTTTTACTTTAATTCACATACTTTTTTTATTGCCTTTAGAAAAATGTTTGTCTCTAAGCATCATTAAATAAAGAAAACAAACAGGTTTTTCAACTGAAAGTAAGGAGCAACATTAAAAATTAAACGAACAGAAATTAGTACGTATATGAGGGAGGTTAACCCTGTCTTCAACACCTCTCTCTTCACGCTACAGTTTTTGACACTTTAAAAAAAAGTTATTTATTGTTCTAATTATTGTGTTTCAGGAATAGTTTTTAAAGAATTCGGACAAAATTTAAACTTTAGCGTAAAAACTGAGGTTTTGAGGAGAGGAAACACCCCCCCCCCTGATATAAGTAACAATTTTTGTTTGTTTTAAATCTTAATGTTCCTCCTAGCTTTCAGTTGAAAAAACTTGTTTGTTTTTTCGGATCGTTTTTTAAATAACGCCAGGATACTTTGCTCTATCTCCACGGAAAAATCCCCCTCCCCATAGAAATACCCTCTGGACAATTCAATCCTGGCGAAAATTTACCCCAGACAATTACCCTTAACATTTCCATGCGTAAAATTGAATCGGTAAGAAGAAAGCAAGACATATAAAGAAATTTCGCAAAGGAATTCTGGCCAATTCACCCAGTGTAAAATTTCCCCTGCAAACTTCCCTCTCCACGGAAAATTCTCCCTGCAGAAAATTAATCCTACCTTCCCCACCCGAAAAATGTATGCATACTTCCCAATAACGAATAAAACAATGGGCAAACTTTATAACTTAAAAACCTTTCCCCAGGAGCTGTAGGAGGTCATTTTATCTCCAAAGACAGCTATTGGGCCTTCCAACTATGTTGAACAAAAAATCCATCTCAAAATTTTGATCGGACGATTTAGGGAAAAACGTGGCGTGGGAGAGGGCCCAGGTGCCCTCCAATTTTTTGGTCACTTAAAAAGGGCATTAGAATTCTTCATTTCCGTTGGAATGAGCCCTCTCCAGAGGTTCTAGGCCCATTTGGTCGATACGATCACCACTGGGGAAAAAAAACAACAACATATAAACACGCGTCCTCGATTTTTCTTCTGGCAAAATTATAAAATAAAACATCTTTGCAGATATGAGCTTGAAATTTCAACAGTAGCGTTCTTTGATACGCTGAATTTGATGGTATGATTTCATTAAAATTCAATTACTTCAAATGGGTCTTTATTCCTTTTTTTCAAAAATCAGACAAATTTTCTCAGGCTCGTAGCTTTTGATGGGTAAAACTAAACTTAATGAAATTTATATATTTGGAATCATCATAATAAGCCAATTCTTTTGAAATATCTATTGGTATCAAAATTCCGTTTTTTAGAGTTTTAGTTACTACTGAGCTGTATAGCTCCTTACTTATAGTTCGCTACCACGAACTGTTTGGTTACCCATCAAAATCCAAACAGAGATCATTGAATTATTGATCTTTTTTTCTGCGTTACCAAAAGTATTGTGTTCATAAAACTTTACAGTTTCATGAAATGTAATCAAAAAGATAGAAAAAGTTTTTCAACTAAAGTAAGGAGGAAGTTTAAAACTTAAAACAAATATAAATTAGCCTACTCTGTTGTGAGGGGGACTGCCCCTTCTCAAGACCTTGCTTCTTATACGAAAGTTTTTTAGTCCTATGAAAAATCTTTTTTTCCAATTACAAATTTTTTTAAAAAATTTGGAAAAAAGCCAAACTTTACAGTAAAGAGTAAGGAGCTAAGGGGGAGATATGCCCCTTCATACAAAGAATAATATGTTCAAATAGGTTTCAAATCTGTTCCTTGCTTCCAGTTGAAAAGCTCTTTTTTTTATTTAATTTCTCATTGTTTTCCGAATCATGCCCGGGCCTAATCGAGATATAATTTGAGGTACCGGTGCCTTAAATCCCTGGTTAATTGCTTCTAAAATGTGTAAATCAATAATTGTAAGTATTAAGCTATATGCTGATTTGAACGGCACATGGAACGGCACAAGAAACCTACAAGCCCAGGGGCATGGATATGTGTGCAGTTTGAACGATACACGCCTTACCACGGTCAGTCACCTATTACTACGAACGATACATGAGTTACCAGGCGGGTTTCAGTGTCAACACCAATTTTTCTGGGGCAAACAGGGGTGTATAAAGAATTATACAAGAATATACAGTGCAGTTTCATGAACACAAGAATATACATTGCAGTTTCACGGATACATGGCTTACCATGGTCAGTCACCTATTACTACGAACGATACATGAGTTATCAGACGGGTTTCAGTGTCAACACCCATTTTTCTGGGGCAAATAGGGGTGTTTAAGGGATTAAACAAGAATATCCTAGATGAAAGTGTGAGAAAAATGAATGAAGTTTTAGAGATTTTGCGAGTTCAGGGTGCTAGAATTGGTTTGAAAATTAATATTAGGAAGACTAAGTCACTAAGGCTAGGAATAAGTGAAGATGAAAAGGTGACGTTGGGTAATGAAAAGATTGATCAGGTGGGCAGCTTCACTTATCTTGGTAGTATTATTAGTAAAGATGGTGAGAGCAGTGAAGATGGTAAAAATAGAATAGCCAAGGCTCAGGGTGTTTTTTCACAGTTAAAAAAAGTCTGGAAGAATAGGAAGATAAGTGTGCAAACCAAGATTAGAATATTAGAAGCTACAGTGATGGCAGTGGTCTAATATGGCTCTGAAGCATGGACGCTCCGAAAAGCGGATGAAGATTTGCTAGATGTTTTCCAGAGAATTTGCTTAAGGATAGTTTTGGGTACCCGGCCGACTGACCGTATTTCAAACAATAGGCTATACGAAAAATGTGGTTCAATACCCCTCTCTAGGGCTATTATGAAAGAAAGGTTGAGGTGGCTAGGGCACGTTGTGCGGATGAAGGATGACAGATTGCCGAAGATTGTTCTTTTGGGCCAACCATCTAGGGCTAAACGGAAAGCAGGTCGTCCCCGTCTGGGGTGGGAGGACGTCATAAAGAAAGATTTAAAGGAAATGGGAACTTCGTGGGCGGGTGTAAAAAAGGAGGCTTTGAATAGATTGGGGTGGAGGAGGAGCGTGCGTAGCTGTGTTGGCCTCAGGCAGCATGGTACTGCGGTGAGTTGTTAATAGTAGTTTAATAGTATACAGTGCAGTTTCAGGACCACATGAATATACAGTACAGTTTAACCGGAATTTTGGCTTACCAGGGGCAGTCACCTATTACTACGAACGATACATGGGTTAAGAGACAGGTTTCTGAGGCAACACCTATTTTCTGGCCCAAACAGAGATGTATAAGGAATTACACTAGAATATTTGCATAGTTTCACGGGTTCATACCCTACCATGGGTAGGTATATATTTCACAAGTATAGGCCTTGTCGGACACGTTTTTCTAGGTTCAATAGCCAAAACTCGAGATCGTCAAATTGCGTGTTCAAAGGTTTATTGAGCCTTCTGTAAAAAAAAAATATTGGTTTCAGTTGTAGGGTTAGATAATCACGTTTTTTCGTATGAATAATGTTTTTACTAAAGATACAGCCAAGCCGTGCATGTTTCTAAGTCAAAAATTGTCAAACACTAATAACCTAGGCTGAAAGTACCTTGCATCTTGTCTAGAATTGATGGCATATGGTGTTAAATCATTTACGAAAAAAACTCTATTTGCGAAAAAAGGTATAGCATTTGCGAATTGGAGTGTATGAATGATCTTAATTGATTATTGAATAATAGGGTTGAGAATGATCGGAATTGGTGATTGGGTTGTATGAAGGTGGTAAAAAAGGGTTAAACTGATTACCAGTTAAGGTAAGCCCGAAGGGGTTGTTAACTCATAGGCCATTTATTATAAATTTGGAATAGCATCAATCTATGGAAATGGTTAACTATGATAAAATGACCTTGTGAGTTGACCTAGCTTTACTTCTCCGATGTGTTCTGTATAATACACAAGTACCATTTGAACAGTTTTGTCATTATAAAAAATGCTATAGCATTCTAGTATACTAAAAAGTTAATACTAATATAGATGTAGATGGCAAGAAAAGAATTTTAATAAAGAAATTCAGAACAATCCTTAGAAATCCTTGCAAATCCAGTAGTGAGACGATTATGAGTATGAATCGTCAAGGATCGTAAGCACCAATGACCCTAACCACCAAGGACCTCAACCTCCAAAGGTCTCCTATCCTCAACCTCCAAGGGACCCCTCCCCCCATTTTTTTGGCCCCCTCCCCCATTTTTTATACTGTTTTTGTTTGTTTTTTTGAAGTTTTTTTATTATTATTTTTATAACAAGCTATTTTTTCAACTTTTTTATTTTACATGGCTTAGAGTGACATAAAATATACTTAAAACATATAAAAACCACATTTAATATTTTTGAAACTCAAAATGAGAATGGTATATATATTTTAGTCATGACTATTACTATTAGAAAAATAATGTTTGTACTAGCAATTGTTTTTTTTACTGAATTTTTTATGCACTGAAAAAATTCAACTTTTTTTATGTATCTTAAATTGACATGAAATATGCTTGCGGCTCTACCAATCGTACTCTATGCTTGCTCATAGACACGATGCGGCTTTCCCACTGGTACTCTATGATGGGTTATCGACACTGCTTAGTTTACTGCATGTATTAAATCAGTATTTTTTACGCAGTGAAACGATAAACACATAACTAATATCTCTAAAAAGTGAAGATGAGGCATTTTAAGAAAGTGTGTTCACATGATAGTGTTATTGCAGCATTGAATGCTGACAAGGAGATGAATTTAAACTGTGAAATAAGTACAAGTGGTAGCACTATCGGAAACGTATGCGTGCATTGTCATGACAGTAAGGAATTAAATTTCTTTGGAGTACCAAAAAATTCAACTCTTATGATGGTGGATATGCGAGATTGAAATCTCC
>JAQQPU010029669.1:0-10021 GCA_029168905.1 Artemia sp. Kazakhstan ARC1039
GTGTTCGTCTTACAGATCCTGAATCAAAGCAATACATGGTCTGTTTCAGAAACATAGGATTGGATAGTTTGATGGTCGAAGCTACTAGTATTTTTAAGATTGAGAAATAAGATCGATTGTCAACTGGATCATCGTTTTCATCAAACAGTTGCACATAGCCTGCTCATTTTTTCAAAGTTAAGCAAACAGCCCATATACTACCTGCCACCAGAATTGCATCCGTTTTTTCCTAGCGACAGTGACTCTTAGAGCGTTCTAGGAAGATTACACCCGAAAAATTTGGAACCCAAAAGGATTTTTGGTCAGAGTCTAGTATTGACAATACATCTAGCAAGGGCAGGAGGGGCATTGGGTTCAGAAGAAAATTAGTAAACTCAATCGTCTGTCTTTCATGGATGCACATCCTTGACGCTGCTATCTCATGCGGATGCAATCTTCTGCTTACCAAATATTACCTATTGTTTCATTTTGAAGATCTTTGTTTTAGAGAGAAAAAAGGGTTTTATTAAAAGAAATAAAACACATTAACAACAAAACCCGAAGTAATCATGCCTTTTAGGTCTATATTAGGAATGTTCTTTTGGGTAGCTGGGAGCGCAATAGATTTTCTTATATCCCGGATGCTTAAAATTGATACAATACTTGCCAGAAGATATAACAATTTCTTGAAAAGAGGGCTGTGACAGGGCTTTGGAATATCCATAGAATCTTTATTCGGTTAAAGTTTCCTACTGCAGGAGAAAAAAAAAATAAAATGCCTTTTAAATTATACGTTTAATAACTTAAATTTCAATAAACGATTTACTCTTAATAAATACAAATTGTATTGTTTGATTTTATCTCGGTGTGCAAGATCGTGTCACAGGGTCGAAACGGTCCCCAAGTCGACATCGGGCTGCTCTGGGTTTAGAGGTATGCCATGAAAATAAAGCTCCATCTGAAAAAAAAAATAAACACTAATATTAACAGAAAGAATGAAATATTGACAAACGATGATGCGCCAGTAGTCTTAAGAACTATCACTTTGACATTATATATAAAAATAAGTACACATGAACAGTTATTTACTTTCTTTAAAGATAGTTCGTGATTTTGAACCACGATAGATCCCTCTAACTGTAAGTAAGAAGACCGTTTTGCATAATTGCCTACGTGTTAGTATTGGTGGAGGTAAATAAACCGAATAGCGAATTTTTAGGCCCGAATTTTAATAATTTTCCTGACAAGTTCTCCCGATAAACACATCGAGAGGATTAACCCCTAATCATCGTTTATTCGGGGAATATATTTGAAATAAAACTTGCAAGATAGGTGCTGGCAGTGAGAGGGGACTGACTATTTTTCTTCGTGATGCGGGAACAGTGGCTTTATGCGAGAAATATTAGTCCTTATATTGTGAACTAGTGTTCTAAAAAATCAAACCTTAACTGAATAGCGAGGTTTGAAGGGGGTAATACCTTACTTTATATTTAGGAAGATCTTATTTTATTGAGAATAGTAAATGTACCAAAATTTGTCCTTGGTCTCGAAGTATTGCAATACAAATTTATATTTTGTATGTAAGAGGGTGAGGAAGGATAGTCCCCTGTATACTCAATATGGCCCTGATTCTAATATTTAAAACGACCAGGAATAATCCTATTTTTGAGGGGAAGTGGGGAGCTTTCATCTTTCGCTAGTTTTTTGCGCTACAGTTTGAATTCTTTCTCAATGCTTTAGCACTGAATTTATTAAGATAATTCGCGAATGAATGGACTTTTTGCCGCATATTCTTTATGCAATACAAATTTTTGTTAAAGTGTTTTGAAAAGCAATCATAAGTAAATAAAACTTGCAATTGCCAAGGCTATATTTATTACACTCTAAAATACTCTCAAAAAAGCATTTGCCAGACTATCGAGTAAAGAGCGGAGGGGGGAGGCTCATATATATAGTAATTTTCGTTGGTTTTAGTTTTAATATTACTCTTTACTTTAATTTGGAAAATAAATTTTTATATGCAGTTTTCAGTAAAAATAATTTGTTGCATCGAAAGTGCAGTTTTTCACTACCCTTTTTTTGAATAAAAGAGAAAAAGACTAGCCATGCAAAAACTAAGGTTGTTTTATGAAAATCAGTTGTTTTAGCGATAAAGTATTTGCGAACCAATTTTAAAACTGTTGAAGCTCCCCTGAAACGAGCTTAAAAACGGTATACTATTATTTCTCCGGGATACTTTTGTTACGGATAACTGATTGTCATGTGGAAATTATCGACAGATTTTACTGCCCAAGATATTTCCGGTGAAGGTAGTCCGTGCTGTCAAAGTTATCAAGGGTAATATCGTTGCTCAACTCTGACAGGGATAATACGTGGAAATCTCACTAGAAGAAGAATAAAGTCAACCTCTTCCAAGGCTTTTTTTATGCGTCTTCTCAAGATTAACTAACTTAACAAGATTATTCAAAATTGACAAGATTAACTAAGATCAACTAGTAATTTAAATTTAAAGTGTAATGACCGTAAATTTTAGTTGTTCAATTGTTGTAATTGTTTACTTTTTTTTACAGACGTAATAGAAACATGTTTCTTATGGATTGTCGGTGTAATGCTTCTTTTTTAAGTGACAGTTTCCCAATAATTATTTTAAGTAGTTCTTCTAGTATTTATGGATGCCTAGTTAAGAAAACGGGTCTTTAAATTTTAATTTTGCTGTAATAGTAAGTAATTACTCCTGGTTTTTACAAGTACTAAAATGTTTAAATACATACAGGAAAGCAGGTTAGTCTAAACTCGTGGACCTAGTTGACATTGTCCTTCGGCGGGGGTGGATCCAGGGGGCGCCCCCCCTGACGTAGTCTCAAGTGTAATTTACTTAATTAACGCAAGTTTGCGTTAATTAAACTTGCTCCTAACGCAAGTTTATCGGATCAACCTATTTTGCCCCCCCCCGTAAAAAAATCCTGGATCCGCCCTTGTCTTTGGGTCCAACAAGTAGAAGAAACCCAAGGACGTAAAGATTAGTTTTTTTTGCAGAATAAGTGAACCATTAAGCAGAGCATTTTGCCTTAATCTGGGTCCAACAGTATCATACATGTGGCCCTGAAGTAAATCACGCGAGGTAAGAATCTATTAATGTAGCCCCTCAGAGATTTTCAAATATGAAAGCGAACTTGTTGTAAGTGCTTGACTTATTTGCGTGCTATTCTTGAGATGACCATTTAAAGTACTATCACATGAACTGTTTGAGATGTCTCGTAAAATTAAACGCGTTCTGTACGTCTACATTTTTTTTGTAACTTCTTGCTTGTGTTGATCTGCGAGAGACAAGACAAGGTATATTTTTTTCACAAGTAACATAGTCTTGGAATTGCTTCCACATGACAAGACCAGTTGGTGGACTGGTGGACTATCAGGGCGGCGATCCATCGGCTAAAAAGAAGACATACACATACACAATGGTGCATGAGAAGTGCACCATTTGGAATCGCCATGGTTGAAAACGCTTTACAGAGTTACAGACCCCCATTTTGAACAACAAGGAAAACCGTTTTATGCATGGAAGGCATTGATGTGTCTCTTATTTAGCCGATCAAACCTGCCTGTCCCAAGGTACTCGAGGAATGGCTATCTACACTCTAAATTTAGACAAGAAACTAACACGGAATAGTACTGCTCTGCTAGCCCCAGGTAGCTTAATACTGCGATGGGCTATATGTTTTTTCTTTTAGTCTGGGGTATCCATGGGATCGAACTGATGGCTCGTCTCGAACCACACAGAGCACTGCCTTCCATAACAACCATATATGCCCCCAGGGAATAACTTACAACGCCTACCCCTTACAAAAACTTACAAAACCGTTTTATGCATGGAAAGCACTGATGTCTCTCTTATTTTTTTTCTTGTTTTTTTCCAAGGGGTGATCGTGTCGAAGTGGCCGTCGTAGGATGTTGGAATAGGGCGCATTTGAAAAGGCATTGCCATATCTAGTGCCCTGTTTAAGTAATAAAAGAGATCGGGCCACGGCTAAGTAGCGTTTTCTTCGACCAAACATCAAATCCCAGAGAAAGAAAATTGTACGATATTCAATCGATTTTCCATGGTTCAAAACCTCAAACAAGAGGTTTTGAACCCCCATCGTGACAAATCACAGCAAAGTAGAATTTCCTACCATTTTGTGTCGCAAAACATCGATTCTTACCCAGAGAAGTTCAAAATGCAAGGGTCAATTTGCCCAAAAAGGGTTAAAATGTCATGAATGCAAATTTTAATACATCGGCTGCCAATCGACTGTTCATCGTCTTAAATCTTGAATAAGAAGTCTTGAGACCCTTATCTTAGAAAACAGCCCAAAAGTATGAAATGAATGCTGCACTGACCTCCATATTTATTCTTAAATCAACAGCTGATGACATAAATACTGCAGCGATTACTGCAGTTTTTGATGAACCGTCAGCAGATGAAGACCTTTGTAAGAAACAAAATAAAACGTGCCACATCAAAGCGGAATTTTCTGCAAGTTTATATCACGAAACGTCTAATTTTGCTCAAATGGGGTCAAAATGTCAGACAATTCAAATTCTAAGATAGCTAGTCAATTTTAAATGGCTTAAACATTAAACAGGAAGTTTTCAAAATTGCTTTGAAGGCGTTTTCAGTACTTTATAGGGTTTACTTCAAATATGCCCCTGTGCTTAGCCTTTACTATTCTACAAACATTGGTAAATAACACGAGTCAGTTTTATTCCGAGTCAGTTTTAGTCAGTTTTATACATACATATCTTGCATAATTCGCAAACCAATATTGCACATAAAAATTTGACACCGGTAGCCAATTTTATTAGATTTCAAGAGACTCATTTTTTATTCGTTTTTGATACCCTAAAGCCTCGAGCTCAAGTTGCTCTCTTTGCATTCAGTACAGCTTATCCCAATCGATTACAATTGACTTTCGTCACTGGCAGCCAATGAAAACCTTTAATTTCAAAGCGAATGTTTTTCATCAAGGTCGCAGCGAAAGCTGCAACACAGTAAAAAGCAACAGCTCAACGAAAACTACCATGACCAAGTGCCGAACCAATGCCATGCTAACCAAAATAAAAAAAATAATAAAAACAAACTGTCCAGTAAAAATCTGTCATTTGATGCTGATTCAGGAATGGTAACTATTATTTCGATTAATTTTCAGAGTAAAAGTTTATTGCGAAAACAAATTTATAGAAATTTCGAAAAAGAGCCTGAAACCCCACGGAAATGGTTTCGGATCAAAGTGAAAAATCCACCATTGGAATCAGCATGGTCGCTAATGTTCTTCAGGAAAATTAGAGCCCCCCACCTTGAACAAAGAGGAAAACCACTTTTTTGCACGGGAATCATTGATGGGTCTCTTTTTTCTCCCCAAGGATAAACTTATCGGACCAGTCGTCATGGAACGCCAGAAGAGGGCTCATTTGAAAGAAAATCACCATATCTACTGCCCTTCTTCAGTAACAAAAGAGGTCGTGCCGCAGGAAAGTAACGTTTTGGCAATTTTATGCCACCAAATATCAAATCCAAGAGAATGGAAAGAATACGATAACGAATCAATTTTTATGGTCTAGAAAAGTGATCAGTAGATCTTGAGCCTATCCGCCCAATCTTGAAAAACCAGAGTAGAGTGCCGTTTTCTGCAATTTTGTGCCACGCAACATTGTTTTGTGCCCAAAAAGGGCCAAAATACCACAGAGAATAGGAATTCTAGGATAGCTAATCAACTGTACATGGTTTAAACCCTACACAGAAGGTTTCAGCCGCCATTATGACAAATCACAGCAAAGTTGCATTTTCTGTCACTTTTTGTCACAAAACCTTAATTTTTGCCCAAAGAGTGTCAAAATATCGTGGAATACAAGTTCTAAGAGAGCCAGTCGATGTTTATGCTCTAAAATCCTAAACAGGAATTTTTTTTAGCCTCCCTGCCATCTTTGAAAACAGTGAAAAGGTTTTTTTTATTAAGGGTTACCTATTACAATCAATTTGAAAGAGACTCCTGGAGGTTGGACGCAGTGTTTCCACTTTTGAAATCCCTAAAAGACCAGTGGAAAATCCTTAGAAATCCCCATTTTCAGTTCCAAAATCCCTATAGGTTTCCCCATTTTCTGACTTTTTTCACTAGTCACTAGTAAAACCTCGTTATGCTGACTTTTAATAGCATTTGTTCAAGACGACTTATTTTACTCGTACCAAAATATTTTTTTATGAGGTTTAAAATAATACTTTGTGTTTACCGACTAGTTAAGTTCGGTTTTGATTTACAGATTCCGATGCCAGATTTTGGATTCCTGGCCACATAAATATTTGTTATTTTTTTCTTCTCTGTGACTATTTTTTCTTCCCATTTTCTTTTCTTGGATTGGAAGAGGATTTTCTAAGGGCCGAAACCCTTGAATCTCCTTAAAAAATCCAGAAGACTTGTTAAAATCCCTGAAAATACCCAAATCCCTAAATGAAAAAGTTTGCCCCTAAAAGACCTCAAAAATCCCCATTATAGGGAGGACATCCCTAGAATGGAAACACTAGTTGGACGCCTTGGTCATGACTGGATGGACTTTGAAAAAGCATGATAATCGGTGTTTCCGCTAAATTTAGATGAAGTAAGTTATCGAAGAGACTCACAGACATACTGTGGTAATTAACAGAAAGTAAAAACAATTCTTTGCTATTATTGTTAACAGTGTATAGTTTTTTAGGGTACCTATAAACCTATGTATTATAGCGACCCCGCTCAAGAGCTGGAATTTGGTTAATTCAAATGAAATATACCTAAATATGATGAGAATATAATACTTTATTAGAAAAATTATTGGAAACTACGACAAAGAATTATGGAAAGCAGGGCACCCCGAACGCATTATTGTGATAACGCTTTCTAATTAAGTCAATTCGGAATTTAGTAAAAATATTAAGACGCAAATACAAAAGTTTAGAAATACCACTTTTTATTAAGATAAGGAACATATCCTGGCAAGTTTATGCTTAACGGGAAATTGAGAAATTACCACTTCCTAGCTATGTGCGTCAGTTGGGTCCCGAAAGGTGCGGTTGAGGAAAATGTATAAAAGATACATTTTATGGGAAGGGGCGGCCATACTAATCTTATGCCGGACTGACCTCTTGTCTGTTGATTTAAAAATACCTTGGAATACTGTCGGATTATTGTAAGTGTCTAAGTATCTTATTATATATTATTGTAGATTTCTGATACTTGTGGTCTACCTGGGACAACCAGTCCCAGCAGAATATATATCTATTATTAAACCTTGTACTAGTGTATGTTAACTGAATAAAAGTATTGTATTATAGCCAACCTCTCTACAATCTACATTTAGTCTCTCAAATATACCCAGCTGGTGAGCCTCATTAGTCCGGTCATAGCCTAAGGCACGCTGACAAAGTTTAATTACCTTAGGGCCATAGATTATCTCCCCTATAAAGGGAGAATAAAGGCATCTACCACAACATCACCTAAATACCATAAAAAACACTTTGCCACATTATATTAAATACCCAGCATACCCTAACCAGTGCTTATGTATTATAGCAACCCTACTCAAGTTCTTGATCTGAGTAGGTCTGAGAAAATCCGGTTTAGCTGTCTGTATTCGGAGACAATTAGCTTAGGCTCAGTGGAAAAAATACGTTGTAGGTATATTTAAATTAAATATTTAATATATAGAGTTTGTATTTTGAATAGGTTATAATATGTATTTAATGTAATGCGTTCTAGGCGGCCTGCTTTCCACTTTTATTTGTCGTAATTTTGTTTCTAAAGTATTATATTTTCATCATATTTTGGTATATTTCATTAGGATAAACCTAACTTCACTTCTTGAGTTGGGTTGCTATAATACATAATTACCTTTGTTAGGCTTTTTCTACAAGGACTAGCATGCTACCACACTCACTTATTTCCATTTTTATGGAAACAATTGATTTTTGTCTTAAAAATAGCTATAGCATACCTCTCAGACTCTATTTACGTGGCTAAATTGAAAATATCTTGTGCGAAAATTTAACTAATGTCAGAAGTAAAAATTATAGGCCTATTTAATGTCCTTAAATCATGTTGACTTCTTTGATTTCATAGCTCATGTTAAACAAAGACCTTATTGAAAAGTTAATTGTGTATTTAAAAAAAAACTAGTAAAAATTAATTTAAAAAAACAGAAGTTTTCTTACGGAAGTTAAGAGCGAAGATGAAATTTAAAACGAACAAAAATGTTTGCTTGGCCGATTTCCCAATAAATATCTACAAAACTACCTCAAATAAAATGACTCGTAATATTTTCCAATATCTGTAGAATTCTAAAAACTAGCGCTTTACTGAAAACTGAGCTTGCTTGAGTGTTTTAAAGGAATTTACTTGTATACTGAAAGTCATCGCTACCATTGTCACTGAAAGACTGTGAAGAGTCCAACAATTTGTGGAAAAACGTTTTAGCGTACGTTTTGTTGATGTGTCGTAAAGGAAGGAGTTTTTTTCTGTCATATTTTATTCGTTTTTCGTTTGGTTTTTTTGATCGTTTAATGCATTGGTTTTCAAGTATTACACAAAAAATCTCCAAAAACGCATACAAAATTTTTTTTATATCTATTTTTGTTACGTTTTTACAAGTCAAAAAAACATTTCAGGGGGGGGGGGTCAAAAACCCCTACCCCCCCTCCCCCCTCTGGGTACGGCCTCGGATCTCTGACTGCATTACCAGCATATTTTCTAGGAATAAATATAAAAATTCAGGGATTCAGTATAGGATGACTTCCAAATATGTCCGAAAGTGCTACCATCTATTCTCACCGGAACTCAATAGATAATGCTCTAAAATTTACAAAACCTCCTGAAAGTTTTATTTCAGCTCTAGTAGAACGTATGTTTTATAATCCGGACCATTTTGTACAGTTTGAGGAAGCAACAGCCATTTCCAATGATAAAGGTTTCACTCAATAGGCTGTTGAAGCATTAGAAATAAAGGAAAACATTTTCGCATGGTTTATCAATTAATAGAGATACTGGTATTATAAATATTGATTCTATTTATGATATTATTTTAAAAATAGAACCCATATTCAAAAATAAAGTCTTGAAAAACGTTCAATGGATTATTCAAGTAACAAACCTAAACGACTGGCAGCATCAAAAGCTTTGCATAAAATTATATCGCAATAATATATTACTAGTTCATTTGTCATTTACAAAATTTTTAATCCAGTTAATTTTGTTGTTTCATTGTGCCAATTGTAAATGTAAGTAATCGCAGATTGTATATTTTAGTGTGGTCTATTTTAGTTTTATATATATTTTGTAGTTATTTTTTTAGTTTCTAGTTTTTTTTGTTTTTTTTTACGCTGAAGACTCCTTGTTGTATACGGGCGAAATATTCGTTTGATTTTTTTTTTGTTTCTCTTCGTTTTCATTTACTGGCCATTGACCCGTTTGTCGTCTTTATATTCATTCCTTTGTTTTTTGAAGAGACTTATAAATTGGTCTGTGTTTTTTGCAGGCTAGTCTTATAATTTTATGTTCCTAAGAAAAAAAATTCTGCTTTTTTGAAGGTCCGTTTTGTGTTTTCAGTAAATTGCTAGTTTCTAGAATTCTTCAGATACTGGAAAACATCATGAGTCAGTTTATTTCAGCTAGATTTCTTACGTAATCGGCCAAGCATTATTTTTTTCTGTTTTTAGTTTCAACTTCACTCTTGACTTCCGAAGAAAACTTTTTTTTTAATTATGGTAGATAGGTGCTTGAAACCTCTTAAATAGATTTATCTGACATGCTGGATTTTAGGGTGTAACTTTAATAAAGATCAGTCCTCTTCTGTTGGGTGTTTTCCCCCTTTTTCCAAAATCACGGTTTCTCAGGTTTACAACCGTTGATGTGTAACTTTAAACCTAATGAATTTTATGTACATAGAATTATCGTAAAAATTCGATTCTTCTGATGCGTATATTGTTTTCAAAATTCGATCGGTAATTGTATGATATACCCCCTACAGCTCAAGAAGCGAA
>JAQQPU010029672.1:0-10020 GCA_029168905.1 Artemia sp. Kazakhstan ARC1039
AAAGACACAATAGCCTTATCTGTAGTGAAGCATTTTTCTACTCGTATGTTTCCCGAATATTTAACACGTACCATTTTTCCATACCATCCAACAAAACCCAATTCCTCCTAGAATTATTTAAACTAAAAAGTTACCCCCTCCTCCCTCAGAAAGTTCAGAAAAACACAATAGCCTTATCTGTAGTGAAGCGTTGTTCTATTCATAAACAAATTTTTTAAACTAAAAAGTTACCCCCTCCTCCCTCAGAAAGTTCAGAAAGACACAATAGCTTTATCTGTAGTGAAGCATTTTTCTACTCGTATGTTTCCCGAATATTTAACACGTACCATTTTTCCATACCATCCAACAAAACTCAATTCCTCCTAGAATTATTTAAACTTAAAAGTTACCCCCTCCTCCCTCAGAAAGTTCACAAAAACACAATAGCCTTACCTCTAGTGAAGCGTTTTTCTATTCATAAACAAATTTTTTAAACTAAAAAGTTACCCCCTCCTCCCTCAGAAAGCTTAAAAAAAAAAAGTTGGATAGAAATAGGTAGAAGCTAGAGGTGAAAATACTCACATTTCCAAATTCAGACTGCTGTTGAGTGCCATCCGTTTCTTGCATAGATGTGGATTCGTTCCATCCTGGTTTCTTTTCCAGAGGTGGGTAATTGCAAAAATCCTCTTCCTTAAAAAGAAGGCAAAATTTAGCATGAAAAAAAAACAATCCCCATTTTCCATTTTGTTGGATAAATGCTTAAGAGGTCAAATTTTGCCCTCCTCTTGTTTAAAGGCAAAAAGTTTATTGCTCACTAAGGCGTGATGTGCATAGTGGCTTAAAGGTGCTCCTATTATTAATTTCTTTACCTTCCTTCTTCTTACTGCTAAATATTACCGAAAATTTTATTTACTTCATCGGTTTGTTTTTGTAGAGGCTTGTTTTAAAACCCTTTATTATACTTGAGTTGTTTTTCTTGTGAGGTCTTTTAACCAAATGTATATTCAAACCATGATATTATTTCCATATTGGTAAGGTCAAGAGATAATTGGCCGTTTTATATATAGCCTGTTGCAGCCATTATGAGAGAAGCCAAGAGTAACTTGTAAATTATACCATAGACGTGAAATGTATATTCTTCGATTAATTCCACTTTGATATATATATACTTGATGCATCTCGGTTAGTTTCAGATAAAATTTATATGTGTCTCAATGAATTTACTATATTTTGGACTTTCAAAAGACTATTTTGCGACACTATAAACTTTTCGTTAATAACATACTGCTAATTATGATATTATGAATAACATATGACGAAGCAGGCTTTGGCCAAATCAAATTATTAATAATCGTAGGTGGCTTTTGCATTTTAACATTGGCAAAACATCAGTAATATTTTCCTTTTGTTTGTTTGTTCAGGTTTCGAAGAGTTAAATATTCTGTATCTAAAGCCGGTAAGAAGTAATCATCTTTCGGCTGCTACCCCGCTCGTCATAATGAGCTAGCCTCTTCGCGACTAGCCAATCAGCAGAATCTTCCTTCTGACTGTAATGCTTCCAAATGCTCGCGTATCCGGTTGTCAATTTTCGTCTCTTTGATGCATTATCTTACTCTAGCTTTCGACTCACTTTACGGGTTTATTTTTACAAGTTAAAATTTATCTCGCGTCTGTTTTTTTTTCAAGGTTGAGTTCACGGACCAAAACATGTGGCTTAGATACCACAAATTTCAATGTATTTTAAGCCGGGGGTTTTATTAGTTTTTTCTATGCGTTAATTCTTTTGTGAATAAGAATGTGTGGCGCTTCTGTCTGCATGTCTTTATAACAGTATTAATTATTCAATGATATTTCCTTTTCTTATTTGGTGTTAATTGTTACTGCTCTGTCTTAAAGTCTGAGGAGCTTTTGCCCTCTTATTTATTTGGTTTAGGTTTACAGTGACTTGAAGGTAGTTCCTTTTATATTACTTTATGACTCTAATATGTTTCAAAATGGAGGGCTCGGTCAAGTTCACCTGTTGTGTGTATGTTTAATTTATATTTTACCCCTTAGGTACGCGTTTTTACTATACTAGCGCTTGTTTGTGGTTCTTTGTCAGAGGCCCTGAAATTTGAATTTACTAGTTAAACGTTTTTTTTTTGGAAATAAAGAATGAAAGTGCACTCACATTGAAAATTGACGAATCCATTGTTTTCAAAGTTAATAAAATGTAATTTACTATAATCAATGTGTTAAAACATAATGAAAATTGGAATGTAGTGTATGAATATTTATAGGGTTTTTGCTTGAGTACATCATACGTCGCCAAGTTAAAAAAAAAACAAAAAACCTACTATTCAAGTAACAGTATATGGAGTAACAACCGCTCTCGCTCTGTTTGACCCCAAAAAAATGGATCTCACCTTAGAAACCCGTCTGGTAAGACATGTAATCAAACTATCAAAACATGCTTGAGTACATCATACATTACCAAGTTTAAAAAAAAACAAAAAAAAACAACTAATCAAGTTACTGTATATAGACTAACCACCGCTCTCTCACCGTTTGACCCCAAAAAATGACTGTTACCTCAGAAAAACCCGTCTGCTAAGGCAAGTACCGTTCCTAGTAATAGGTGACTGACCCGTGGTAAGGCATATTACGCAATCACTGGTGAAATCTTATACACCCTTACTACTAGAGTAAAATGACACCATTTTTTTTTAGTTTTCTTATAGCCTGGGTGCGCAGGATCATAGAAGCTGGGGTAGCCTTGAACCAAAGTTATAAGGTCGTGTAGTTTTTGATAATCCATACTCATGATTTTATTCATTTAAAAATCTTGCCAAGATTCCGTCCTGATTTGACCAAAACGTTGCGGAAAGCTAGAGATTTTTTCTAGCACAAAAACGGACGAAATTTCCGCACGGATTGCTAAATCCGCATGCATTTCCGCAATGTGTAAACGAACCATGAGCCGGGTGGCTCCGTACTTATAGTTCATTACCACGAACTGTTTAATTACCCATCAAAATCTAAACAAAGATGATTGAAATATTGATCGTTTTTTTCTGCGTTACCAAAAGCACTGCATTCATAAAACGTTAAAGGTTTATGAAATGTAATTAAACAAGCAGAAAAGGGTTTTCAACTAAAGTAAGGAGAAAGTTAAAACTTAAAACAAATATAAATTACTCGGTATATATGGGGGACTGGCCCCTTTTCAACATCTTACTCATTAAACAAAAGTATTTTTAGTGCTTTGAAAAATCTTATCTTTCCAATTGCATATTTTCTGAAAAAATTTAAAAAAAGCCAAACTTCACAGTAAAGAGTAAGGAGCTAAGGAGGAGACAGCCTCCTTCATATAAAGAATAATCTGTTCAAATTGGTTTCAAATCTGTTCCTTGCTTTCAGTTGAAAAACTCTTTTTTTATTTAATTTCTAATTGTTTTCTAGATCCTTCCTAGACCTTTCCAATACATAATTGAGGTACATGTCTCTTAAATCCCTAGTTAATTGCTTTTAAAATGTGTAAATCAATAATTTTGCGCGCATTAGTACCGTCCTACGTTTAAATTTTCAATTTAAATTTTGGATAAAATTTTAATATACTTAAAAAATTGACGACGAATAATAATTTTGGTAAAAATTTCTGGTTAATATTGATACAAAAGAATTTCGATTTCATAACAAAGGAGTATTTTTGTTTGTATGGATGGAAATTCTGTGAGACTTTTGATTTTTTACATAACCCAAGCCATCAAAATCTCTGCAATAGGATTTTCTTATCGATAAATACATTACATATTTTCGTTTAAATACATTGAAATACTTCATATAAATAGAAAAAGAAAATAAAACCATTTAAAATTGCTGAAAACTAAGTTCCGTGGAGTATTTGCCGCCCCAAAGGAATTTCCTGGCGGGGCTGATGATGACCTGCCTTCCCTTTTCGACCTCTGTGCTGGTAGAAATTGGAATGTAATATTTTAGCTGTATAGAGAAACAATTTAATTAATTCATACCCTCCTCCCCCTACCTCTTTCAAAATTCATCTGAAGCCTCGTAAAGACTAAGCAGTTTGTCCATTAAAACGTATTTTTAGGAATCTACCCTACCCCCACAGTAGAGATGCTTATTTACATTCGAACGGAAGTCCATATATGGGCATAAAATACTAACGAAACAAGATTATTGATCTACTAACAGTATATCAGAGCCAATCAGAGGGCTACAATACTAAACTAACGAGACCACATCCTCTTTCTAGACCAATCATAGATGTTTCTAAGCCTAATGAATACTAACGAGAAGTGACGCAACAGATATAAGGAAAGATTATTAAAACCTAAATTTAAGATGTTTCTAAGTGTAATAGATACAGAAGGGAATGTTTATGGCTTCACCTAGAGAGAGAGATGAAGCCTTTAGATTCTAGTGTATAAGTGATATGCAACTTAAAATTCTATAGGATGAGGGATAAATATTTTATTAAGGTATCTGAAACATCTTTAAAATACATACATGTAAGTAATGTTTAAGATAATTCTTCGCATTTATTTTAATTTATTTATTTTTGTTACAAGTAGTCGTTTGTTTTTAATTTATTTTATTAAGGTATACGAAGCATCTTTAGAATAGATACATGTAGTTAATATTTAAGATAATTCTTCGCATATATTTAAATTTATTTATTTTTGCTACAAGTAGAGATGTTTTTAATTTCCTTGTATTCTGGTATCTGAAAGCATCTCTAGAATAGATACAGTTAAGTAATATTTACAGACAAAAAGAGTGTCAAACACATACAAATACATAGATTCAGACATAGAAACCGAGAAGACAAGCAGTGAGACAAGCTAACACCCGCCCGAACACGCAAGCAAAAAGAATGAGAGACAAATACAAATACATAGATGCAGACATACAAACTGAGAAAGACAGGCACTGGGATAAGCAAGCACCTGCCCACACACACTGGCAAAGAGAGTGAGAAACACATACAAATACGTAGATATAGAGACACAAACCGAGAAAGACATGCACTGGAATAAGTAAACACTGTTTATTTTTGTTACAAGTAGTCATTTTTTTTATTTATTCTATAAAGATATCTGAAACATCTTTAAAATAGATATATGTAAATAATGTTTAAGATAATTCTTCGCATATATTTTAACTTATTTATTTTTGTCACAAGTAGTCGTTTTTTAAATTTATTCTATTAAGGTATCTGAAGCATCTTTAGAATAGATAGATGTAGGTAATATTTAAGATAATTCTTCGCATATATTTTAATTTATTTAATTTTGCTACAAGCGGATATGTTTTTAATTTCCTTGTATTCTGGTATCTGAAAGCATCTCTAGAATAGATACAGTTAAGTAATATTTACAGACAAAGAGAGTGTCAAACACATTCAAATCCATAGATTCAGACATACAAACCGAGAAAGACAGGCAGTAAGACAAGCAAACACCCGCCCAAACACACAAGCAAAAAGAGTGAGAGACACATACAAATACATAGATTCAGACATACAAACGGAGAAAGACAGGCACTGGGATAAGCAAACACCTGCCCGGACACACTGGCAAAGAGAGTGAGAAACACATACAAATACATAGATTCAGAAACACAAACCGAGATAGACATGCACTGGAATAAGCAAATACCCACCCAGACACACAAGCAAAAAGAGTGAGAGACAAATACAAATACATAGATTCACACATACAAACCGAAAAAGACAGACACTTCAGACATACAAACCAACAAAGACAAACACTGGGACTTGCAAACACCAACCCAGACAAACAGACAAAGAGAGTGTGAAACACATACAAATACATAGATTCAGACATACAAACCGAGAAAGACAGGCGGTGGGACAAGCAAACACCAGCCCAAACACACAAGCAAAAAGAGTGAGAGACACATACAAATACATAGATTCAGACATACAAAGGGAGAAAGACAGGCACTGGGATAAGGAAACACCTTCCCAGACACACAAACAGGCAAAGAGAGTGAGAAACTCATGCAAATACATAGATTCAGACCTACAAACAAAGAAAGACATGCACTGGAATAAGCAAACTCCCACCCAGACACACAGTCACAGAGAGTGAGAGACAAATACAAATAAATAGATTCAGACATACAAACAGAGAAAGACAGGCACTTTATACATACAAAACAACAAAGACAGACAGTGGGATATGCAAACACCCGCCCAGACACACAAGCAAAAAGAGTGAGAGTTCAGAGTTCAGAGTTCAGAGTTTTTATTCCACTATACATACACAATCCAATCACAACACTCCTAATCCCCCTCGAAAGGCTCCATGGCCAGGGATACAAGGGGGAATGAGAAAAAAAATATAATATATCCAAACAGCCATAAAAAAGAAATCAATCGCCAAACAACATATAAAATTAAAAAGAGACCATAGCTGCGGCCTGGGAGTCATACCGCAGAGAAGACCACCATATAACAAAACTAAACACTCAGGGGACATCAACTCCACATAAAAAAAAAAAAAAAAAAAAAAAAAAATTAAAAAAAAAAAAAATAAAACAGTTCTGTTTGACTCTTAACTAAATGGTCCTTAAGAATCCTCTTGGAAGTGCCAAACGAGTGGCATTTCTGTACTGAAGAAGGCAGGGAGTTCCAAACCTGATGACAAGCGATGAGGGGAGTGAAATCTGACCGCACAGTGGGAGTAGGAGGAATGCAGATATTATGTGACGAACGAAGGTTATATGGAGCTGAATCAGAAATAAACTGATGACTTTTTTGAAGAGATTTTGGAAGATTGCCACGAAGCTGATGAAAAACAAAAGAAGCACAAGAAAGAATTTAGATAGACTGTAGATTTAGAAGCGGTCTTGGTGAAGAGCGGTTGGTGTCCATAACCAGACGCCGTGCTTTGTTATACATGACAGAAAGTGACCGCAGTGTAGAAGGACAAGTAGACATCCATACTATGGGGCAATAAGAGACATATTACTGGACAAGGCAGAAAAAAAGAAGCTTCAGAATAGATCCAGGAAAGGTGTGTTTGAGTTTTCGAATGACACCCAGACTCCGTGAGTCCTTAGCCCTAATCATGGCTATATGGTGCCTAAACGAAAGGTTCTCATCAATCAGGGTACCAAGAAACCGGACCAACCGATTCTTTGGTCTACACAAGGAGCCTTGTGACACCTGAAGCTATGTAAGTTGAGGGAAAGCTACACCAATTTGAGAAAAAATAAGAAAATGTGACTTGGCAACATTCAAGGCCAAGTAATTCGCATCAAACCATGAAACTACTCTCTCGAATATTGCCACCAGGTTAGACCTGATATCACTTTCCGTCTTCCCTAGAGCCCCAAGAGTGCTGTCATCAGCAAAAGTAACGAGGCAATCTTTATTAGAAGTAGCATTGGGGCACGAAGGAACATCCGGATGACACAGATTGCAGCATACTAGAGGACTGGTGTTCTTGACTGCTGAAATCAGATCATTGACGTAAATCAAAAATAAAACGGTGCCAAGAACAGATCCCTAGGGGACGCCATATTCTACTTCAGAAGGGCTCCGGAAAAGCGGATCAATTGAAATAAGTCTACCAGAAAGATATGATTCAAACCAAGAGAAAGCATTTGATCTTATACCAATATGCGATAGTTTCCAAAGAAGAATCTGATGAGTCAAAGAATCAAAAGCTTTACGAATATCCAAAAATAAAGCTGCCGGGATAAGACAGAAATCTATTGCCGAATGAATGAAATTCAAGAGAGATGCGCAAGCATGCTCTGTAGAGTGATTCGCTCAGAATCCGAAATGGAAATCATGGAAAAAATTTTTGATATCCTGAAAACTAAGAAGCCTGGATAGCATAACCTTCTCAAAAATTTTTCTGAAAACAGATAGAAGAGTAATTGGCCTATAATTAGCAGGATCACTCCGGGACCCACCTTTATACAGCACTATAACCTTAGCTTGCTTGAGCGATTCAGGGAAAATTCCTTTCTCGAAAGACAGATTGACAAGCTTAGTCAATGGTGACAGAATAGCAGGCATAACAGCACGGACAACCCTTGTAGGAATTATGTCTGGCCCTGAAGACGATGAACCTTTAAGGGCATTTACGATCCGAGCTACCTCAAACTCAGAAACAGGGTTCAAGATCATTGACTTTAAACATGGGGGTCCAAGATAGGCTCTGAAATCGCAACCAGGAGTCGTAGAGCTCACAGAGGAAGCAGTCGTCTTTCCTATATTAGCAAAATAAGACGTAAGCTCTAGCTGAACATTTTCTTCTCCTTGAACAATTTTACCATCGACTATCAGCGTTGTTGGAACTGAAGGTGGAGGGGGAGTAGGTCTAAGTACAGAATTAATAATCTCCATGTCTTCCCAACATCTTTTCCACACTAAGAAAATTTCCTGTGATAATACTGAGGCTTGGCCTTCTGACACAGAGAATTAAATATACTTCTACAGGCCTTGAACCGCTTATGATGAGAAGCAGATGGCGAAGCCTTGTATAGCTTCCACAGATAATGTTTCCTTTGCCAGCTTTTATGGAGACCTGGAGTCATCCACGGATTCAGCAGTACTAACCTTTTCGAGGTGTGAGGCACTGGATTCTGGTGGCAAACTTCTAGGATACCTTCTATTACTGAATTATAAAATAAATCAAAAGAGCGGTTAAAATCCGATTCAGAATCGAAATTATCCCATGACTGATCAGTCAAGCGAGATTTAAGTAGACTGATCTCACTGACACCAAAACGGAAAAATGGGAGATTAGATGGCGAAGCTTTACGCTGCGATCGATCAGCAGTCCTATATCGTGAAATAGCAGGAAATGATCAGAAATGTCACTAACCATCACCGAATTATCTAAGACATCTAGTGACGAAAAAATATTATCAATAAGTTATGCATGCATCCCAGTAACTCGGGTTGGTATACAAACTGAAGGTAGAGTTCCCGCAGAAAGCATCATTGACAAAAAATCTGCAGCCAAAGCAGAATTTTGATCCAGTAGGTTAAGGTTGAAATCCCCCTTAAGGATTGGCTCGCAAGGATGCTTTTGGACTAAGTCCAAAACCTCTTCCAGAATTTTCATAAACGAAGGAATAGATCCACTAGGGGATCTGTAAACCAAACCAAAAACTTAATCCTTACAACCTGACTTAATCTCAATAAAAAGGGATTCAAAGATTCCTTCTCATTTCTACTCAAATCATTTCGGATATTATATACAAGATGATCGGCAATATACAGGGCGAGGCCACCTTTCGCCATCTGTTTCCGGTTCATCCTCTCCATCCTAAATCTTTGGATATCTAAAAGCATATCCTTTTTTGAATCCAGGAAAGTTTCACATAATCCAATAACATCCGGAGTTCCACCACTGACGATCCGTTTCAGCTCATCAAAAGAGGAGAAAAGTCCCTGACTGTTTAGGTGAAGAGAAAATACCATCTTATTTAGAAGAGGCAGAACCATTTAATTGCAAAACATATTTACTTTCAATAACCGATTTAGGATCATTATTATTCCTATTTCTACTTCAAACTAAACTATTAATTAAACTTTCTATATCTAAAGGATTATTTTGTAACTCAACAAAACGTTCCCCCAAAGAGTTGACATCACCCTGGTCACCAAAAGAATTAATCATTTTACTTACGGTGGATGGTAGATCCGCTCCGCGATCAAACTCACCAGACCAAAGGTTATCGACATCACAGCAGAGCTATGGCATCTATGCAAGAGTAACGCTGAACTCATTTTTGTGCACACATGAAACTGAAAAACAAAAGTAAAGCCAAAACAACTCAATCCGAGGTAAGGAGCAATGGAGAGACAAAAAAAAGAAATAAAAGAAGAACAAAAAAAGGAAAAGGGATCATCGATGAAATCATCCGGGAGACCCACACACACGCAGGACCACAATCATATTATAATAAATATGACAATTAAAATATAATTATACCAAAAAAGATCCAATAAATAAATATGACAATTAAAATATAATTATACAAAAAAAAGGA
>JAQQPU010029674.1:0-10020 GCA_029168905.1 Artemia sp. Kazakhstan ARC1039
AAAAAAAAGTAATCAGCTGACCTGAATATTTTTTTAGAAAAATAAAATTAGAGGCAACACCCTTGTGTTGCTTATAGTAATGAGCAATTAGGATTCAATGTATTCTTATTATTTATTTTTCCAGAACTACTTCAAATAAAAGGGGTGGTGGCATAAACTTGTTGAAAATGTTGAGGAGAATCAAAATATACCATGGAAACGCTAGTTGTTGAAAGGGTGTATCAGCAATATCTCAGACACGGCTAAGGGTTTTAAGCTGAAACTTGCAGGGCATGTTTGGGGGGATGTTCAAAAGTGATTTGAGGGCACGCAGCCCCTCCCCTAATACCCCTTTTTAGATATCCCCTCCCCAAAGCTGATCGAAATAAAAAAAATTGTTCAAAATAGTCAAAAGGCTTAACAACTCCGGGGAAATAACGTCCCCTAGAGCGCCCGGGGTATGGTTTATAAATTATCTAATTTTTATTGTTTACATGCAGGATTTATCCTTCAAAAGAGTGGAATGTTCGGTCCTAGGTGTATCCACAAAGGGTAAGAGTGTTAAGGTGAAACTTCAATGAGCGTTGAGGGGGGATGATGAACTAAATCAAAAGACAATGTGTGTATCTAGGCTATTAAAAGAGCGAATTTGAAATATCTTAGGAGTGGCTACGGGTATTAAGTTGAAACTTTCAGGACCACTGCTACTACTACTGCCACTGCGACTAGTTGTGACAGGAAATTGCGACAAATTGTGACTATGACTGTAACAACTTCTGCTTATGAATAGTTTCAGGAAATGTTGAGAGATATGTTGAACAAAATAAAAACACACTGTATGCAAGCTGGTTATCAAAAGTGCGCATCTGCAATAATTCAGGAGCAGCAGAGTGTTTTAAGTTAAAACTTTCAAGACATGGTGAAAAGCTCTTGGAGGGCAAAGCCCCCCCTCCCTATCTCTTTTAGATACCCCCCTTAGATGATTCAAATTATGAATAAGCTTTTTTTTCGAAACAGAAAAAAGGTCTAATAACTATGCCTCTGGGGATGCCATGCCCCCCACTGGCCCCAGGGTAAGGTTGTAAATTATGCAATCCGCCCATTGTTTCCAAACAAGATTTATTATTGGGAAAAGGGGAAGTGTCCGATCCTGGGTGCGTCAGAAAATATTAAGGGTATTAAGATGAAGCTTCTAATACCTATTGTAAAACAAAATACATCAGATATAATTGTTTAAATGCTTATAACACTGAAGAAAAAAAAGTGAAATAAAATCTTGAATTGTCGAGATTTCCAGAAATTCATACCATTATATACGAAATATTTAGTTTATTTTCATTAGTTCTTTCCAGTTATATTGATTATTATAGTAATTTATATTTTTATTTTTGTCTATGTTTTGAAAAATTAAATCATAATGTACAAAACACACATAGTTTCCAAAAAAATTCAAATGACGCAATATTCTTTAGAACTTTTACAGTTATGGGAGGTTGAAAAGGGCAGTGGCCAAAATTTTGTTTGCAGTAATTTGTGTTCGTTTGAAGTTTGACTTGAGTACTCAACTTAATGTTAACTTGCTTTAAGTTCGCGGTCTTTTTTCGTCTATCTTCCCTTCCAAATGTGATTATACTTTCTGAAGTATTCGAACCATTTGCATTATTTTTTTTTATATTACCTTTTTCCCTACATCCTTCCCCTTATCCTTAGGGTACCAAATTATACTGTTAGGAAAAGAAACTACACTCCTAAATTATGCCCTTCCTCAACACAGAAGTCTGTAGGCCGTATATTTCATGAGCAGCAACCGTCAACCCACAAACGACAATCTTGAATGCTACCACTATAGTCAACTCACTGTACATCTTTCAATTTATTCCCCCCCCCAAGTCAAAATTTTAAATCAATTTTCTTTATCGTATTAAATTTCATAGTGTCCTTTGAATTAGTTCAACTTCTTTATCTACATTTCCAGAAAGTTTAATGCTCTTAGCAATTTCATCAGGGGCACGTAGTGCCTCTGATGGACTAGAATGTGGCCCTGGTGAAGTAGCTACGTAGACTGAAAGAATCCATCTGTTCCAAGTCGTTCCAAATAATTTATCTAAATTATCTCAGGAGCGATTGAAATCTTACAGAGTATTAAGGGGTTTAAGTTTTGACTTGGACGAAGGGGGGGGGGGGGAGGAAGAGGAACTTACTTTTTTTTAAATATTATTTTTGATCCAGCTAGATATCCCTTTAAACAAAATTTTTTCCTACACTCCAGCCATTTATCTTTAATAGCCTTTGACTCGAATTGAATCATGAAATTGTGCCTTGTATGGACAGAACTATGGTGTTGAAATCTATGCTCAAATTGTAAATTATTCCGCTTGTCTAGTCCACCTTTCCAAAGAGCTTTTCTCAATGGCAGGTATGAATACATTTTGTCTAAAAACATAAACAAAAGAGCAAATTAAACATCATTGCAAGGTAATCAGCTTCAATCTAGTTTGTTGAAGATATTCAAATGTATATAGAAAACATTGAGTTTTATAACATTAAGAAGCATCAGTTCATATCCAAACTATAAGTGAAAGACTTTATCTCTGGTTGTTCCCATTGTATTATAGAATCAATGACAGGGAAAGCCATTCAAATATTTAGAATGTTATTGTCTAGGCTCCCTGACTTTTAGTTTCATAAGAGGCCAAGGACAACAAAAAAATAGTGAATGACTATAGAGGAAATAATTATTAAAATATCTTTCTCAGAGGGAGTAAAACTGGGATTAGATTCGTGGTGAAGAGGAGGAGAAATAGTGGAAGAGGAAGAGGACTAGAGGAAGCAAAGTTCAACTCGCTAGGTTGCCACAGAATATTTTCCTCAAAATTTAAATTTCTTCCCGATTTTGAAGTCAAAAACTTATAAGAATCCCATCTACACCAAGCAGAGGCTATACTAGCCTGAGTACATGCCCGAATATTAGTTTATTTTGAGAAGATGCGACTATAGTGATAAAATTCTGCGTTCTTTTCTCTCCACTATATTTTAAACTTCTAAAAGACAACATACATTTGTTCTGGGTGGGGTGAAAGGAACAAAATCCCAAATAGATAGATGGGGTTTGCAATTCTTTTTGCAGTATTATCACCAGCTCCCACTCTTATAAGTTATCTATAATCTTTGAAATGAACTTTAAAACATCTGCAAAGATGGCATTTTCTGCTCAATGACTGACATTTGAAATGAAGAAGCGCATTACTACCTTATGAGAATCTTGTTTCATAATCATCGCTTCACCAAGGAAATGTTTGATGGTCACCTCCTCCAGAACATCTGAACTTTTAGGATCAAGAAATCTAAAAATAAAATTTCGTTTTTTGTACTGTTTCTCTTTACATTTACCAGTACTTGAGAGCAAAAAAATTGTACATCCAAAATAAAGTCTAGCCACCTGAAGATTGTGTATGACCTACCTTATGCAAGAAAAACTAGACAACTGAACCAAATGATGTTTTAGCAATATTTCAAAAGCAGTGTTTCGCCGTGTGAAAAAAAACTAAAGAAAATTCGTAGGGAAGGCAGGGACACGAGCAAGTGGGGGTCTACGTGTCCCCCCCCCAAAAGAAAAATCTGAACTTTTATGAATTTATGGAAACTTCTTTTTCAAATGATATAGTTTTTTTTTACTATTGCCCTTTCCCCAAAAAACAGTATCTGTGTACGTGCCTGTAATCAGGCCAGGGAGTATATTGCAGGACTAACAAATTATAGATAAAAGTATTTCCAGAAATAAGGTTCTATGTGTAAAATAATATTCTATATAGATAGGATGTTCCTTTTAGAACAGAACAGCTATAGCAGAGTGACGGAGGATATAGATGTACATTGATTCTACTATATCACATGTCTGTCAATCTTGGTGGTTCTTGAGTTAAACGGCGTCATACACACTTAAGGGTAAATGTCATGACAAACATTAAAATTATAGTAAAATTTTCAACTGATGAGCTTTCAGCAATTAACATCATTATACATAAAATATTCAGTTTAATTTATTAGCTCTTTTTAAAGTTGTTAAAGACGAATATAGTTTCCCTACAGACAAGTGTTTGATACTGCCTCCTTTCTTAACTGCAAATAAAAACCAAAAGCCTACTGCGTCGTTGGCGCTTAACTGAAAACGGATTATATTACAAATATTTTCTTTTCCAGTTCTTACAGCATTGAAAATAAAAATACAATTACAGTGAAATAAATTCTTGAACTGATGGATCTTTCAACAATTAATATCATTATTCATCAAATATTCAATTTGAAGTTGTTTATACTTCCCAACACTGTTCAATACGCATATAGTTTTCAGTAAAGCGTCGATGACGCAGTAGGTTTTAGACTTTTACAGTGGGAGAACGAGGTCATACCCAAACTCTTGTTTGTGGTGATTTTTGTTCGTTTCAAGCTTGATTTGCATATTCAATTTAAGTTTCACTCGTTTTAAGATTTATTTATTAATTTACATTAATATTTATTGTATGTTTGTTTGCATTGGTTGTTTATTTAATTTCTGTTCGTTTTAAGTTTCATTTATACTTCAATAGGAAAATATTTTTTTTTTCATTTTAAGCTTGATATTCATATTCAATCTAAGCATTACTCGCTTTAAGATCTATTTATTTCTTTATATTATTACTTGTTGTATGTTTTTGCTATGATTGCTTATTTAGTTTCTGTTCGTTTTGGGTTTCATTTATTCTTTAATAATAATTTCTGGTCGTTTTGAGTTTGAATTTTAAAAGGTATTTGTATCTGCTGAGCTTAAGTTTAAAATGTCCTTTTACTTTTCTTTGAAAAACTTATTTTTCGGAAAGTTTTTTTAATTAATACCGTAAAAATGACCTATATAAGTTAGTTTGCAAAACCAGTAGCGTTATTGACTTAACTAATTATAAAAAATACAAAACCTTATATACCAAACTCGTCCGGGAAGCAAAAAAGTATTTATTATTCAAAAATCTCTCACTGCAAAGGGAACTTGCAAAAAATTTGGTTCACAATAAATGAAATTCTTAAAAAAAAAAAGAATTCAAGATCTATACCTATTAATCTTAAGGACTTCAGTGGCAGATTAATTGACCCAATTTCAGTACCGGATGCTTTTAATAATTATTTCACCAATATTTCAAATGCTAACTCCTGTTTCCCCTCTGAGTCAGTACACCCTAGTAAGAATCCCAGATCCATGTTTTTCTCTCCAACTAATAGTAAAGAGGTGCTTCAAGTTATCGAATCTCTCTCTAATAGTAGTACACCTGACTTCTTTGGCATAAGTAATAAGCTTCTTAGGACCGCATCTTCCTATGTTTGTGAACCCATTGTGCACATAGCAAACCTGTCTATGATCAATGGAGTCTTCCCAGAAATATTTAAATCAGCAATTGTTATCCCGATTCATAAAAATCATAAAAAAAGGCGATCCGGCTGAGATAGGTAATTATCGTCCAATCTCGCTTCTCCAAAGTGCTATCCAAAGTGCTCGAGAGGATTATCTTCCGACGTCTTTCTCCCTTTTTATTTGTGATTAATCCTTCAGATTCGTTGATTTCTTCTCATCAATAAGGCTTCCGTTCTAAATTTTCAACTGCTCATGCACTAATCGACGCCACACAGTTTATACGTTCCCAACTTGACCTTAAAAATACTGTATTGGGCTTATTTCTGGATTTTCCTAAGACCTTTGACATGGTTGACCACACTCAAGAACATAGGGATTCGTGGGATTCCTTTCTCATGGTTCGGCTCTTATCTTTCTGGTAGAGTATAGAGTGTGAGTCTGGGCGGCATGACCTCGCATCCCCTACCTGTCCGGATGGGCGTCCCGCAGGGCTCTGTTCTTGGTCCAATACTTTTTCTCCTTTATATTAATGATTTGGTTACGGACCTGGGTCACTCAGTGCACCCAGTACTTTTTGCTGACGATAGCAACTTGTTCATCACCGGCCCTAATTTACCATCCGTCGTCACCTCTGCTCAAATCCAGAGAAACAGGTCAGTTTTCTTTAGTATATCATTGCCTTTTTGGTAATATATGACTCATTTTTCAGTTTTCACTGTAATTTTCACTTGTTTGTGAAAATTGGCTCCAACTTTACCCCCATCCCCCCGAATTTTGACGAAATTACGCCACTGTTAAGAAGGTTTAGCTTTCATTTGAAGGTATAGTTAACTTCGGGAATCAACAGGGAATTAATGTTTAAATTATTGCAGAAGGATACTGTTGTCAACAAACTAATTAGTTTCACTGGTTTATTTTCACGGTTCAGCCTGGCAACACTGTCCAAACTATCTAGTTCATTTTCATAGCCTTTCTCCTCTACGACTAGCTGTTCAATACGATGACACTTGGAGAAAAAATATTTTTGGGATTATTGTTCTTTACTAAGTCAATACTATCGTAGTTGTCTCTGAAATATTATCACAGTATTGCAGCAACAGCTGGAACCTACTAACAAATGAAACGGCCAACACATACAACACACAAAAATGTATTCTAAAAAAAAAACTGTCAATCAAGGAAGAATGGTTATTTGAAGCTTGTAACTATTATTTCGAATAATCTTAGTGATTAAAGTTTGTTGCAAAAATAAATTTGTAAGAATTTTGAAAAACATTCTGAAACCGCACTGAATAGTTTAGGATCAAGATGAAAAGTGCACCATCAGAATCACTATAGCACCACCAGAATTACTATAGCCGAGAACCCCATTTAGAAGAATCACAGTTTTTCATCTTGAACAACTATGTAAAAATCATTTTTTCCCATAGGAGGCAACGATGTGTCTCCTTTTTTTCTGTGGATAAGAACAAGGTTCTGGAACATTAACATATTATACATTAACCATTAATATTATCTAACAAAAGGTAATATTAAAATAAAGTGCAGTTTCGGACAAAAACCCTGTCTTCATATAGAAGATGATTTAATACATGTAGCTTTTAATACAAGGTGTATAGTGTAAAACTGATGATTCCGTTACCTGATTCCCTGCTATGTTGTCCTGCTCATTTTTAAAGACGCTATATTAAGACTTAAATCATGACATCAGAACAATTTGACGTCATTTGCCAGTATAAAAGGACATATTAACTCAAGTTATCTCAACAGTAATAGTTGGCAAGTAGTGAAATACACAGAAAGGTGTGAAAGAGCGAGATAATAAAAAAAAGAATCAAGATAGGCATCAAAGCAGAACAACTGTAATATCTCTTAAAAAAAACAATATAACAAAAGAAAAAACAAGATAGAATCCTAGGAAATGTATAAAAAATTACAAATTCAGTTGTACAATAGCGCCACCTAAGTAAAGGGCTATATGACTTGAATAAAATATTTATATGTTTTTCCCCCAGGCCCTCAGAAATGTTCCCCAAAGGGTGTTTCTCCGATTTGAAATTGAAATTTCTAGTGCTCTATTTAAGAGTAAAAAAAATATTGGAGGGAAAACAGCCTTAGTTTCATGCCCTTATTAGTTGCCCTACACCCTCGACCCTAGTCAAAAAATTTTGGATACGATTTTTTTTCATACTACGTTGAGTATGATAAGAACTTGCTACAGTAGCAGTTTCTTATAATTCTTCAACTTGGTTGAACAGGGAAGGGATCGTTTTTTAATAAAAACTAAAAAAAGGTACGAATTTTTATAAGGATATAAATGGAAAGCTTCTATTTATTTCAACACGAGGGATAGGGGTGAAGCGATGAAGCCCGTCAGCAAAGCAGATTTTTTCGACCCTCATCCAAAACTGAAAAGAAGTGTGTATTCGCCCACGTGAAGATAGTTTTTTATTCAGATGGACGTGAAATGTGGCTGCCGAATCGAGACTTGCCTCATGTCAGCTCGAAACATGTCCTTTAATTTCGGGAATGTCGATATATTTACCAAATATATTTGTCTGTATATTAACCGACATATTTACCGCTTATCGAAAAGGAACGATGTGTATCGTGATAAGATACTGCTGACCCCGTTGAGAGCCAAATATATTGGGTTCTTCTATTTTATATGTAAACAGCTTAAACTACGAATAGCAAACGAAAACAGACGATAGTGTGCTTAGGAGCCTATCTAATTCTTTTTCAGTTTTTCCAGTTTTTATCTTTTTAGTTTGCTCCGACACTTTGCTGTTCAATTACTTTGACTAACGAATGATTTTTCATTCTGATATTGCTGTGTACACGTTGTTTGCTAGTTTTTTTAGTTTTCTTGTTTCCATTTTTTTTTGCTTGTTTTGGTTTTTATGACTCCGAAATTGGAATTCAGCCCATTGGGACTTGTGATAGAAATTTTTAGAAATAAATATCTCAGTTATTTCTTACTATCTACCCAGTGAAGCTATGACTGTTTTCTTTCTGGATATTTCATCGGAAAGACCGTATCTAGGGGGAGTGCAGCTTTGAATTAACATCCCCCCCCCTGTAAGTTTTTGTCTAACTCGTAAGAAACAAAACAAAAATGCAAATACACGAACTTTTCAAATATCTTTTGAAGTTTTTTTTTTTTGTATAAAACACCTCTGGAATTCTTTTGCTATGTTTTTGTATAGATAAAGTAGTACCTTAACTAGATTTAAGCTGTTGGCAATTGCCTATCACCCTTGCTCCAATAGGAAAATTTAATTGATGGCCAGCAGTAAAGCGTATGGGTAACTTATAATTGTGGGAACTGGCGCTAGAGTCGACAAAAAAACTATCAACGCCATCTAGTGTGTGGTGACACTTGACATATTTTCAGTACAATAATAAGAATAATTAATTTAATTTGTGTAGTTGGTTATATTAGTGTAGTTATAATTTTCTGTTTTCTGTTTCTGACAGGAAAACAATTACAAGAGCCAAAAGTCACCAAGAGTTAGATATTGTTAATGATTTTTGCTGACACTAATGCCAGGTTCCACGGTTATAATTTACCCATTCGCTTTGGCCAGCAGTATATTGGTGAAACAAGAGACGCTGCGCCACATTCTGATTAGTGATAGAAATGTTTACTGAAATTTCTGTCAGATATTTTGAGGGAGGAACTATCAGTGAGGGTGAGTTTTTGAACACCTCCCTACAACGGAGGTGGTACTCACTGGTGGTTACTTTAATTAGTTTCAATTAAACTGGTACCTATTTGGTCCCTATTTCTTACCCCAGTAGTGACTGGAGTCCCTACTTTAAGTTTGTTTTGTCTGTAAGACCCCTGGTCTATGTTAAATATATATCATGATTGTTATATTACCGTGATTTATGAATATTTTACTCGTATACTTATTTACTTTGTTTTAAATTGAGGAAGATAATTTATCTATAACAACTGTTTGTAAAGCCTCTTACCTTAGTTTCTCGAGATTATAGTTAACATTAAATAATAATAGGTAAAACAAGAGAAAATTAAAAAGCAACTAAAAAAATTTATATATAACTCTTTATGTAATAAATTTTTAAGTTTAAAATTCTAAGAAAATTTCTAAATTTTAAATTTTATATAAATTTATGCTATAAGTTGCATATGTATATATATATAAGTTTGAACTTTAAATATGAAACTTATATAAATAATGTATAATAATTAAATGTATATAATGCATATATTATAATAATAATATATATTATATAATAATATAACGTGTATAATTTTAGATGTCGGTGGCATTGTGAATTGGCGACTTGTTTCGGATGCACATGATCAAATTCGTCAAGCGTTGTTTGACTTTTGGGTTAATTGTTACTCAAACACACCAGTAAGTTGTCCTTATAATCACGTTGTCGACTGTTTTCTGCTTTCATATTTGTTTCTTTCTAATGTTAGGATTTTTTGCTACCATTTTTGATGTCTTTTCGTCTACTAATAACCATATATGACGTAATGAGTGACGACGTAAAAAATAAAAAATTATTTTATTTTAGTTTTCAGTTCAGAATCGCTAAAATTATAAACTGCAAAATATTTATGGCATCTTGTTGTGAAGCGTTATTTGTGATATTTGGGGGTTGTAGTCGTAGATGCCTTTATT
>JAQQPU010029676.1:0-10019 GCA_029168905.1 Artemia sp. Kazakhstan ARC1039
AAGATTTTCATGTAAGGAGAGGTCGTATAAACTTCAGAAGTGGCTCATTTTATTTGAAATTGTAAATTCTAGTTAACTTTTTATGAGTCAAAAGGTATCGGAGGGCATTTACCCCTCCCTCCACACACACCCTTTTTTACCAAATGCGTCCGATCAAAATTTTGGGATTGCTAGTTTGTTTGAAGTAGTCCAACTATTTTTAAAAAAATTGCTATCTCAAAGTTCTTATCAGATAGGTTTGAGAAAAAAAGAGCGTGGAGGGGAGGGGGCTAGGTGCCCTCCAATCTCTTTTGACTCTTAAAAAGTGAACTAGAACTTTCAATTTCCAATCAAATGTGCCCTCTTTGAAGTTTATACGAGCATCCCTTCTATAAGAACCATATATGCCCCCAGGGCATAACTTACAACGCCTGCCCCCGGGCCCTGGGGGGTTGTGTCGACACCGGAGTTTTATTATATGATCTTTGCACTATTTTTAACAAAATAGCCATCTCAAAATTTTTATCAGATGCATTTGGGAAAAAAGGGCGTGGGGGGGGATAATTACCCTCCAATATGTTATGACACTTAAAAAGTGAACTAGAACTTTCAATTTCCAATCAAATGAGCCCTCTCTGAAGTTTATATGAGCATTCCTCCCATAAGAACCATATATGCCCCAGGGTATAACTTATAACCCTTGCCATAAGACCTTGGGGGGAACTGTCATTCTCAAAGATATAATTTCCAGAAATTTCAACTACGTTGAAGAAAATGGCTATCTCAAAATTTTGATTGGATGTGTTTGAGGAAATGGTGGGCGTGGAAGGGGTGTTAGTTGCCTTCCAATCACTTTTGACTATTAAAAAGGGCACTAGCCATTTAAATTTAAAATCAAGTGAGCCCTTTTTGAAGTTTCTACGATACCGCTTTCTATAAAAACCTTATATGCCCCCAGGGCATAACTTACAGCTCTTGCCCTGAGGGCTGTGGGGGGCTGTCATCCTCAAAAGACCTAATTTATAGAATTTTCAACTACGTTGAACAAAATGGCTATCACAAAATCTTGATTGGATGTGTTTGGGGAAAAGGTGGGCGTGAGAAGGGGGTTAGTTGCCCTCCAATCACTTTTGACCCTTAAAAAGAGCACTAGAAATCTCGATTTCCAATCGAATGAGCCCCCTTTGAAGTTTTTAAGACGACCCTTCCACATGAAGTGCCTCTGGGAAACAAAATAATAATACATAAATAAATAATAAAACATTGGAGCCATATGGCCTTTACTATAGCCAACGCTATAGCGTTGCCACTGATTGTAAAAACCTGAAGCCTGCTGCGTCATTGGCGCTTCACTTAAAATGAATTATATTACAAATATTTTCTTCTTCAGTTCTTAAAGCATTGAAAATGATAATAAAATTACAGCGAAATAAAATCCTGAAGTGATGGACCTTTCAACAATTAGTATAATTATATATCAAATATTCAATTTGATTTTGTTTTACTCTCCAAGACTGTTCAAGACACATATGGTTTTCAGTAAAGCGATAATGACGCAGTAGGTTTTAGATTTTTACAGTGAGAGAAGGAGGCGATACCCAAACTCTTGTTTGCAGTGAGTTTTGTTCGTTTCAAGCTTGATTTGCATATTCAATTTAAGTTTCACTCGTTTTAAGATTTATTTATGCATTTATATTAGTATTTATTGTATGTTTGTTTGCATTGATTGTTTATTTGATTTCTGTTCGTTTTGGGTTTCATTTATACTTCAAAAGCAAAATGTTTTTCTTCGTCTTAAGCTTTATTTGCATATTCACTTTAAGCTTACTCACTTTAAGATTTATTTATTCATTTATATTATTAGTTGTATGTTTTTTTTTGCTATGATTGTTCATTTAATTTCTGTTCGTTTTGGGTTTCATTTGTTCTTTAATAGTAAGTTCTGGTCATTTTGAGTTTGAATTGTAACAGGTATTTGTATCTGCTAACCTTGAATTTAAAATAGCCTTTACTTTTCTTTGAAAAACTTCTTTTTTGGAAAGTTTTATTTTATAATTAATGGCAAGAAAATTCCAGTATGTGATAGCGTTGTTGATCCTCTAGATGCACTTAAAATATCTCCCCAACTATTGTATTAAAACAAAAACAGCGTCGATCTCTTAGGCCTTCTGCCCTCGCAAATATGCCTTAATGTCACCTACCTCCACTCACTATAGTCAAAATCTTGGGCCTTCCAACGTTTTTCTCATGATGTTACAGTTTAAGTCTTAATATAAATTTTTATGTATGCAAGTTTTTTTATCACAGTTTTTGCGTTCTTATAGTTCCAAAAATTATTCTGCAAATATTTAACGATTCTAGGTAAACTGGCTTTTAGGACATTTGCAAGAAAACAAACTCCATATTTTCTGCGTAGGAGAAAATTCACTTTGAGGGGCTTCAACGAATTTGGGGGCAAAACGTCGTATTAGACATAATCACAACTGTCAGTAAATCTTTAAATAACCATTGCTTGCTCCCAAAATAAATGCTGACGCATTGTCCATGAAATGAACTTAGAACTGAATTCTAGCTTCATGAGGATTCCCTAGTCATAAAATTTTGGCCATTATTTTCGTCCAAGTCATCAACGCCGGCAGGTGATATTTTGCCTCATCATTTGTCAATATGTGACACCCCTACCTTAAGATCCAAATGAAGGATCGCTGAGAAGATTTTTTTGAAAGAATAATTTTCAAACACACAAGTATACAGATGATTGGAGTTAAAGGTAATTTTTAATGGTCATAGCCTCCTCCTTTAAAAATCTAAAAAAAAGGTTTTATAAACTAAGATTTAGAAAAGTTATGACAGCCAAGTCATTTAATTTTTTGTGTTGGGAGATAAAGCACAGTTACTAAAAAAAAGACACCTCCCCTCAATTTTTACGAGAGCTGGCTCGATAGAATCACGTTCGACAAATAAGGTCACACCAGATTAAGGAAAGTTTACAAAGGAGAAAGATTATGCCTTTAAGCTCTTGATCCTGAAAATAGAACGTTTCTTAAAATAAGGTATACTCAACAAGCTTAATTTCCATGAGGGTTCTCACTAAAGTTAATAGAAAGATATGTCCAATATTCAATGGACAGATAGATCCAGTTTTGTTTCAAGTTCAACTCGAAACAGAGCTGGAACTAGAGTTTATGGCAACCTCGTCAAAAGTATTGTTGCATAGTCCCTCCACCTTCCTCATGGTTTAGCCACTAAACTTTAGGATATTTAAAACATCAAAGACAAACAAATTCAATTAAATTCAGAAGCTACCAGTTATTGTCAGATAATCAAAATAACTTGCAATTTACACGTTACAAAGGTAAAAACAAGAATAGTGTAAATTCTTTGTGTCCTGGCTTTCTGCTTGACAAAAATTGCGATAGAAAATTAAAATCGATGCTTTGTACCAGCTATTGTTAAATGGATGTTATTGCCAGTCCATCCAATCTCTCTTGGGTAACTGGACCAGTGTTACCAACACCTCAAAACAAATTGTACCACAAATTGCATGAAAAACGTACCAAAGACAAAAAAAATGTACCATATCTTAAATTTTTTTGCGGATTGTCGGTGACGTAAAGTACTATTTGTTAAAGTTTTGCATAAGACATTTTCATTCATTTTCTTTCTCCATTCCTTTGTTTTTCTTTCTCTTCTAATACAGTATATTACTCCTGACAATACTTGAAGAAATTGTTCGGAATAACATATATTACAACAGAAACATTTTATCAGGGTGAATAAAATATTTGTAGATGAAAGAATACAAACATAGGTACAAGAATACTGAATTGTACCACATTGTACCATCATTTTGTAAAATGTACCATATTTTGAGGGATTGTACTAAATTGTACCAGTAGAGGTGAAATGTACCAAAATGGTACAATTGTACCACGTTTGGCATCACTGAACTGGACATAAGTTCTTACAAGCTTCAGCTGAGTTAAGCATTTTTCTCCTGATGCTACAGGTGTGGGTTATTTTAGGAGAACCGGCACAGCAACATAAAAATTACGTAGATTTTCCTCCAGGCCATGATTCTAAAATAATTTTAAGGATGTCCTTTGAGGTCACCTGCTTGCTAGCTCGCCAAAAAATAGCTTGAACCTCCTCACACAACTTTATTGCATCAATACTATTCAACTGAATACAGCTCAAAAATTTTTCAAGGCCTAGACATTGTTTTAGGACACACTGTATTGGTTTCTCTTCTAATGCATCAATATAATGAAAGACACAAATTTTGAACTGAGTCCTTGACAGGGGCGTCGTTTGAGGGGGGGGGGGGCAAGGGGGATCAGTTGCCTCCCCCGCTAATATGGAGAAACAATTGTTATATATTCCATGTCCCTTGACTATCTGGATATGGACCCCTCTTGCCCCCCCCCCCCACCCCAATACAAATGCTGGAGATTCGCCCCTGGTCCTTGAAGCCAATTAAGTTATACTGTAACTGAGCTGATGGCAGTGTTCAAAATTGGAAAATAAGAGCTTATTATGGGTTTTTGTTTTATCAAGAGGAGAAGGTCGGTCGTTTGGGGGTCGTTTGGGGGGTGGGGGGGGGGGGGATTTGCCGCCCCGCTAATTTGGAGAAAAATTATTATATATTCCATCACCCTTGACTATCTGGATATGGACCCATCTTGCCCCCTTACCCCAATAAAATGCTGGAGATTCGCCCCTGGTCCTTGAAGCCAATTAAATTACTCTTTAACTGAGATGATGGCAGTGTCCGAAATTGAAAAATAAGAGCTTAACATGTGTTTTTGTTTTATCAAGAGGAGAACTGGAATTTCTTTTGAGTGGGGGTGAATCTTCCATCAGGGAGGTAATTTCTCGGTAGGTCGTTTGGTGGGGGATTTGCCGCCCCGCTAATGTGGAGAAAAATTTTTATATGTTCCATCACCCTTGACTATCTGGATATGGACCCCTCTTGCCCCCCCTTACCCCAATAAAAATGCTGGAGATTCGCCCCTGGTCCTTGAAGTCAATTAAATTATTCTTTAACTGAGATGATGGCAGTGTCCGAAATTGGAAAATAATAGCTTAACATGGGTTTTTATTTTGAATCTTTACCTTCAGAAGAAACAGCCGTATTTGCCTAGAGAACTAACTGAAGAGAAGGAAAAACGTCAAGAAAATAGTTCTTACTTCAAAATATGCAGAATAATCATAGTTAACGCGTTTTCCATTCAGCCACGCAACCCTTAACCCCCCCCCCCCCAATATGGAAATACATAACCCAAATTAGATATTTTCAATGCATTCTGCCACTCCTAACTTATTTTTTCCGTTTTTGTTTCGTCACAGTTGATTCAGTTTACAGGTACGTGAGTTGAAACAACTGAGGCGCATTGGGAGAATAGAAATATATAATTTAGGCCATATATTTGCGCATCATGGGTGTTGGGGGTAAAGTATAGTGGGGTTGCCTGCGAAATGTGTTAACTAATATTATTCTGCATATTATGAAGTAAAAATTGTTTTCTTAAGATAGGAAATATATAATTAGGGCTGTGATTAGGTGTAAATCTACGAGCAATCCAGTAAATAAGGAAACATGTTAAAAAAAATTCTTGCTTCATAATATGCAGAATAATCCTAGTTAACATATTTTGCAGCGGACGAACCTTTAACTTCACCTCTTTCACAAACAAAATTCAAGAAAATAAGCATGAATTCGACTGCATTTTTCGTTTTTAAATAATTTATATTCGTAGTTACACACCATCAATGCTACCTACCAAAAACATGTTAATAGACAAATACTGACAATTTAGGTTAAGTAAGGTTAGGTCAGGCTAGATTAGTTAGATGGCACTTGGGTGTATTTTCAAAACTTAGAGAATAGACAAATATTTTTAAAATGTCATAGGAAAACTGTAAATACAAGGAAAGAAATGTAAATAAAGGTTCTCCCCCTGCAAAGTATGTTAACTAGGACTATTCTGCATATTGTGAAGTAAGAATTGTTTTCTTAACATGTTTTCTTATGTACTGAACTGCTCCTAGACTTACACATATGATTATTCTGCATATGATTAAATAAGAATTGTTTCCTCAACATATTTCCTTCTCTCCAATTAGTTCTCTAGGCAAATACCTAGTCACCTTCCGAAGGATCTGAAAACTCACATTTCTTGTTTCTTTTCAAACGTTTTATTGATGAATCCTGTTCAATTATGACTTTCCAACAACAATTCAAAAGTATTGTTGCATAGCCCCTCCACCTTCCTCATGGTTTAGTCATTAAACTTTAGGATATTTAAAACATCAAAGACAAACAAATTCAATTAAATTCCAAGGCTACCAGTTATTGTCAGATAATCAAAATAACTTGCAATTCACACGTTCTAAAGCTAAAAATAAAAAAAAGTGTAAATTTTTTGTTTCCGTGCCTTCTGCTTGACAAAAGTTGCGATAGAAAATTAAGATCGATGCTCTGTGCCAGCTATTGTTAAATGGATGTTATTGGCAGTCCATCCAATCTCTCCTAGGTAACCGGACATAAGTTCTCACAAGCTTCAGCAGTGTTAAGCGTTTTTCTCCTGATGCTACACATGCGGGTAACGTTAAGAGAATCGGCATAGTAACATAAAAATTACGTAGATTTTCCCCCAAGCCATGATTCTAAAATAAAATTAAGGATATCCTTTAGGTCACGTGCTTGGTAACTCGTTAAAAAATAGCTTGAACTTCCTGACACAACTTAATTACATCAATACCATTCAGCTGAATACAGCTCAAGACTTTTTCAAGGCTTAGACATTGTTTTAGGAGAAACTGTGTTAGTTTCTCTTCTAATGCATTAATATATTAAAAGCCGATTCTAATAGTGCACTTTGTGTTTCGATGTGACTTTGTTTTAGGAGTTAGTTTCTTTTTTATTTTTTACTATGGGACGTGATCGTCTTTCACTAGGTTTCTGTATAACGCTGCAACCTGGATACCGCTGCAACCCTAATTTTCAGAGATAATTACAAACAGGGAAAAGCTTATGGCTTTTTGTTTTTTGGAATAGTAAAAGACGAAACTCAGAGAATCAGACAATAAAGTAAGTCAAATATGTGTCGTGGTTCTTTCTTTACTAGGTTTAGCTGTATATGTAACCACAGTATCGATGAATCTGATATAATCCTCATTTACAAGTAACACACAAGGAATAGCTAATAAAATTTATCTGAAGAACTAAGTCATGATGTCTCCTCGACGGTGTTACTCTTCATCATTGTGATAACGCTCCTTGTTTTTTTATTTGGCTCTCTTAATCTTTACTTCTCGATGGGCCTGGTCTATTAAAAACCTTTGCTTTTCTCTTTTCAGGATGCTATCTCTATTTTTTGTGAAGTAATGTTTTCTTAAGGAAGATTTTGGATTGCTCTGCTCTGATACTTTTCTTGATTTTTCTTACGTTTAGCTCACTCAGAATAAACCATGTTGCTGTCTAAGCTATGTATTCTAACACCCTCTTTCTATAATACTTTATATATTAAAAATACCCACACGTCAAAAAGTTAGAACCTAACAAAAAACAAAACTAATTCTAAAATTTTCAGTTATTTTTCTGGTTTGAATAAAAAAAAATAAAATTATTGCTTAGACACCTGTTGGGGTTCTACCCCTGTTTCTTTTCTTTTCAGATAAATGATCTGTTTTCGTTCCGTAATTACATTTGCTTAGATTTGCCTATAGTATAATTTTCAATGACAATTTAAAGTCTCGTTGCTAAGCTATAGTTGTTTTGCAATAAGTAAGCTTTGAACTAAATTCTATCTTGGACTTCCTGGTTTGAGTCATTGAAAGATAAAGCTAAGAAAAGTAGAATGGGTTTTGAATGGGGATTGAGAGGATTGGCTGGGCCATGGGAAGGTCCACCCCTATGAACAGTTGCTGTACAGAATATTATTTTTGAGTTAGTCTGCATTTTGACCCCGTTCGGGGAAGCATATTTTTGTTATTATATGTGACCGCTTGGAAGAATACAAGTAAGGTATTTTCCACAAACTGTGTACTTAGTATTAGACTGGAGAGAGTCATGGGGATCTACCGTAATAGCCCTGTTTTGGATCTTTTGGAAAAGTGCTAAAGACCTTTTTTGGGCACCAACATACAGCAGGTATCCAAACTCGGCGATGAGGCTGATACAAGAAGTGTAAAGTGGGATTATCGAGCTGAGCGGTAGAAGATTTTTGCAGTGAAGGGTGATCCCAAACTTTCTGTCGCAGAATGTTCTCAGCCCACCAAGGTGGGTTTTCCAAGGGAGATATGTAGACAATTGGAATCGTCGGTATTACTTCCATCACTTTCGATCGGGAGATCATCAGCTCCTTTGTTTTTGATGTATTGAAACTAACCCTCCAGGCATCGGACCACTTTCCAATTTCCAAAAGATATGTTTGTAGGGCAGGGTGGTTTAAATTAGGTCTTCATGGTTTGGGATGTCTACATATGCTGTGGTGTCATCGTCAAAATGGTGCAGAGGGCTGGCAAGGTTGTTTTCCATGTCATTTATGTAGATAATGAAAAGCTTAGGTCCCAATATACTACATTTGTGCATCATTGCCTTTATTGGACATTCGAGGGAAGTAAAAGCGTCAAGAAAAACCCACAGTGAACAATCAGAAAAAAGTTCTCAGTCACTTTTAACAGACGCCCTCTGACCGCATACGCGTAAGGCTTCAGTAGTAGGCCATGATGCTATACTCTGTCGAAAGCCTTACGAATGTCGAATGACAATAACCTGATGTCTTGTCCTTTTTCTAGAAGTTCGATCCACTCCTGATGTTGGGCCATTAAGCAGTCAAGCGTTGATTATCTTTGGAGGGATCCATATTGGCGGTCACCTAAAATATTTTTTGACTCCAGGTGCTAATAAAGTGAATGATTGGAAATACTTTCGTAAGCTTTCCCAGTGTAGGAGAGGAGGCCTTTTAGGCCTCGTGTGAGCCTAGCTCATTGAATTGCCGCTTGGCTTAGGTATAAGAATGACATGGGCCGATTTTGATGTGTTTAAAAAGGTTCTGAAGGAAACACACAGCTGGAGAAGCGATGACAAAGGTCTAATTTGGCTAATTTGTCAAATTTGACATTGCAGGACTTCAAGACTACGTTAGGTATACTGTCAAAACTCGTAGTTTGGGTCACATCAAGACGCCGTAGATTGCGAAGTATCGGAATCCCTCCTCTCGAGGAGTTCACACACCAAGATTTGCTTCGATGGGATATAACTTGTGATACAGTTGACTATGGCCAGATGATACTTTTCTGCAGCTTCCTCGGGCCCTTCAAGGAGGAAGGCTCTCCATTTTTGAGAAGCAATTGCGTTTCTTAGGTCATCCCAATTTCCTTTTTTGTATTACCAAATTTATCGCTCGTGCTTTATAGGGGGAAGAGTATGAAGATTTTACCGCACACTGGTGGCAGCGGGATCACTTGTGAAGGCATGAGCATTAACCTTGACGGATTGTGGTTGATCCGTAAGGAAGAGATTAAGACAAGATTAGGCCATCGTAGGCATCAAATTTAACCAGTTGTCTGAGCTCATACGAAAGAAAAAGATCATAATGGTCGGGTCCCTCCTTATTTGCGTTTTGAGCCAAACGTTATTTTATTTATTTATTTATTACCCGTCAAAAAAAGGTGCAAAAGACGGAGTATCACTATGAAAGAAAAACGCACACAAAAAACAAATTACAACACATTACACATAATCGAACAAATTACAAAGACGAGAAACAAAAACTCAATTATACACTACACTGCAGGTACATAAGAAATTTTACTTTTTAAACTCCCAAGTACTGAAGAAACATAAGCAATATGATTGATAACTTTAATTTAACTAACCTAACCTACAGCAAAATACTTGATAACTTCAATTCATAATCAACGGGCTCAATCAACTAGTCTAAATATGACAAGAGACGGTAAAAAGACTAAATATGACAAGAGATGTGCAAATAAAATTAAATGGACAGCGATTTACTGCCTTAGCAAACGGT
>JAQQPU010029683.1:0-10016 GCA_029168905.1 Artemia sp. Kazakhstan ARC1039
AAGAGAGGGAGGCTAGTTGCCCTCCAATCATTTTGACTCTTAAAAAGTGAACAAGAACTTTCAATTTCCAATCAAATGAGCCTTCTCTAAAGTTTATACGAGCATTCTTCCATAAGAAATAATGGGAAGGATTCAGAGAATGCTTAAATTACAACCCTTGCCCTGAGGGTTGTGGGGGAGTTTTCATCCTCAAAAACTTATTTCCAGAACTTAAAACTACGTTTAATAAAATGGCTGTCTCAAAATTTTGATTTGATGTGTTTGGGGAAAAGGTGGGCGTGAGAGCGGGGTTAGTTGCCCTCAAATCACTTTTGACTGTTAAAAAGGGCAGTAGCCCTGTGAATTTTCAATTGAATGAGCCTTTTTTGAAGTTTCTACGACACTGCCTTCTATAAAAACTTTATATGCCCCAGGGTATAACTTAAAACCCTTGCCTTGAGGCTTGTGGGGGAGTGTCCTCCTCAAAAACATATTTTCTATCTGAAAATCAACTACGCTGAACAAAATGGCCATCTAAAAATTTTGACTGGATGTATTTGGGGGAATGATGGGCGTTGTGGGGGGGGGCTAGTTGCCCTCCAATCACTTTCAACTATTAAAAAGGGCACTAGCCCTTTGAATTTCTAATCGAATGAGTCTTTTCTGACGTTTCTACAAAAACGTCTTCTATAAAAACCTCATATGCCCCAGGGCATAACTTAAAACCCTTGCCCTAAGGGTTGTGAAGGAGTGTCTTTCTCAAAAATATATTTTCTATCTGGAAATCAACTGCGCTGATCATAATGGTTATCTCAAAATTTTGATTGGATGTGTTTGGGGGAATGATGGGCGTGGGGGAGGGGGCTAGTTGCCCTCCAATCACTCCAATCCAATTTCTTCTGTTTCTTGAATCGTTTTCTTATATATTGCTTTAGTATTTGACGATCAGTGTTGTCATATTTGTATACAGTTCTCTGGATTTTCAACTGCCCAAAAAATCCCCGAAATTTGACAGAACCTTGTCCATAAGAAAGGGAACAAAGCCTGAAGAATGCAAACATCAATGGTGTTTTTTCTCTTTGGTGTTCGAACTTTTTATCTATTTGCACTGCCGTATCCAGGGGAGGGGTAAGGGAGTCTGGTCCCCCTCCCAAATGTTTGCCCGACTCGTAAAAACGTAATAGAGACGTATATTAAAAATTTTCTGTGATTTTTATGGTGTATTTTTGTCCTTCCCCCCTTCTCCCGAATAAAAATCATGGATACGGTCAAGTCAATTTGTTTTATTAATTTTTTTTTCATTTTGATGATCCCTTTAGACTTCAAGACTACTTAAATTTTGAGCTTCGGTCTTCGAGATTTTCATTTTTATTTATTTTTTGTTTTTGTATCGCCTATTATCGCCTCCCACGTTAGTTGATGTTTAAATTTGATTTGTACGAGAATAAAAACTGCCTATTGAAATTCATAATTTTCCTTCGGTTTTTGAGCTTGACGACTGGTCAGACTGAAACTTTTTTAATTGGATTGGGGGCTGACTTGATGTTGTTGAGTAATCTAAAAGGGATTAAACAACATAGGACGAGAAAATACCCCGTCTCCACCGTGGAAAACAAGGCTTTCCAAACTTGAGAATTTTATTTGAGTTTTGTTTTTTCAATTTCTGTAGGGGAAGGAATTTTGGTACTTGTGTATAATAAGCCACTCACTGAAGGTTACGCTGTGTAAAACTCGAGAACAGACCAGTTTCTTCGTTAGTTTCTTTCAGCTTAGCGTGAGACAAGACAAAGCCAAGTGACAGAATATATGGGAAATATATAATTTGGGCTATATATTTGCGCATAAGGTAAAGTATTTTAACAGTTTGAAATCGGAAAACAATTCTTACTTCATAATTGACAGAATAATTGTACCTAACACACTTTGCATGTAGACCTGCTATACTTTACCCCGCCCCCCCCCCCTTAACTGGGCAAATCTATAGCCCAAGTTCGTTTCTAAAGTACTGAAGACGCTAACGAAAAACCGGTTTGTTCTCAATTTTTAAACACAGCGTAAACATGACTGAGTGACGCATAATACACAAGTACCAAAATTCCTTCCCCCTACGGAAAAAAACTCAAATTTTAATTTTCAAATTTGAAGAGCCTTATTTTGGGGGCATATTTTCCGGGGTAGGGTATTTTTCATTTGCAGGGTGGCTATTTTCCGGGAGGAAGGCATTTTCTGAATGGTTAATTTTCGGGGGGAGGGGGTAATCGCTAGGGGGAGGGGTAAACGCCGTCCACCAACCAAAGTAGCCTTATGTTAGAGGATATGTCTAAATAAACCTAAGTCCAAGTCATGAGCCATTTAAGTGGCAAATCTTTTATGTTTATGTTTCTCAACGTGTTTTTCACTACAGACTATAGTGTTTTAAGTTTATTTATTTCTTTTTTAATAATTAGACTTAACTGAATTTTGAAATCTTTAACCTAGAGTAATTTGCTATAAAAATATTAAGATACACACCAAAGCCATCTTAACAATGACTTACTAAAACCCCGCTTATTAATCTTGCAAAACCCTGTATCTTCTGTAAGTATACAAAAACTTACTTATTAATCTCTTACCTTTTTTTGCTGCAGTATAGAATTGAATCAAATTATCAATTACCAACATTCAAAACATCGATATTTTGTGTGATTATTATTCTTTTATAAAAATGAATTTCTCTCTCTCTCTCAAAAAAAGCTTAAAATTACACTGCTTACTTTTTCCTCATCAGACGATTAGTGCATTAAACTCAAAAGCAGTGACAAGTTTTCTTTTTGAATTTCCTCAACTTTCCCTTTTCTTTATAATTGATTTGGTCAAATTAGACTCTGAACAAGTCAAGGAGGAAAGGATGCAACCACATCTTTGGTAGAATTTTTCTTATTCAATTGCAGGAAAACTCGGAAATAATGAATCCCTGTTCCCTAAATTTACCACTTATACCCATTGGCACCTTCTTACGCACCATTTTTTAATTTTAATTTACGCCGTAGATGCATCGACGCTTTGAGGAGATGAAAAAGGGGCTAGACCAGCAAGAGGTTGAGGTGATGGAGAAGAGAGCGACATTTGAGGTGGAAGTCAAAGAGTGGAAGAAAAGCCTGGGTGAATTAATTGGTGACCTCCTTGAATCAAGAAAGAACCACTAGAAGCTACCTCGAAAGAGTGAGTAGCCCATTTTTTTGATATTACCAGATCAGATCATAATTGAACCCTAAGATTTGGCAAGTTTACGGTGATAACAAGTTTTAAACCGAAGGAAAGCCTTAATATATATTTTGTGCTTAATTTTTATTTATTTTACCTACTGGTCCAGTTCTTAACCATAGACGAACCCTGAACTATATTTCTGTTGATTTCAATTTTAAGAAAGCTCTAAGGGAAAAAAATAGTAAAAATGGTGAAAATGGTATAAGTGGAATAACAAGAAATAAACGGAATAAAAAGAAAAAACACAAATAAACTTAAAATTGTGGAGATATGTTTAAGTCTTACCCAAGACTCCATGCTTACCATCATATTAAAACTTTCACTTAAACTGGAAGTTTGTCGGTTTGGAAAATTTGTATGTGACTTATACATTGGATTGCAGTGCTGTATTATAAAAATGGGTTACAGCATTTAAAGACAGGATCCTCAAGTATTATCGATCTTTAATTTTTTTTTGTTTTTCAATATTTTTTTTTTTTTGGAAACACCGAAAAGACGTATATTTTCTGCGTAAGAATTAAATGTAGGTGAAGGCAAATTTCCCCCCTCTGCCACCACCCTGCCCCAAAATGAATCCATCGGTTAAAGCAGTGGGGTCTGAACTCGGAAACTCAAATAACAATGCAAGTATCTGTTCTTTCATAGTAAAAATGGCAATACGGGAAGCTTCACTAATTTTGGTTGTTTTGTTTGAAAAAAGATGGGTGTAGTGAAGAAGTAGATAGATGTAGCCAACAGTCAGGATGTAGATGGGTGTAGTAACTACAAAAAGATAGGTGTAGTTAACAGTCAGGATGTATATGGATTTAGTCAGGATGTAGATGCGTGTAGTCAGGATGTAGATGGCTGTAGTAACTAAAAAAAGATGGGTGTAGTGAACAGTTTGGATGTAGATGGATCTAGTCAGGAGATAGATAGGTGTAATAACTACTAAAAGATAGTTGTAGTGAACAGTCAGGATGTAGATGGGTGTAGTCAGGATGTAGATGGGTGTAGTCAGGATGTAGATGGATGTAGTAACTAAAATAAGGTAGACTTAGTGAACAGTTTGTGTGTAGTCAGGATGTAGATGGGTGTAGTGAATAGTTTGGATGTAGTCAGGATGTAGGTGGGTGTAGTAACTAAAAAAAGGTGGGTACAGTGAACAGTTTGTATGTAGATGGATGTAGTCAGGATTTAGATGGGTGTACTAACTACAAAAAGATTGGTGTAGTAAACAGTCAGGATGTAGATGGATTTAGTCAGGATGTAGATGGGTCTAGTAACTACAAAAGATGGGCGTAGTCAATATTTTGGATGTAGTCAGGATGTAGGTGGGTGTAGTAACTAAAGAAAGGTGGATGTAGTAAACAGTTTGGATATAGATGGATGTAGTCAGGATGTAGATGGATTTAGTAACTAAAAAAAGATGTGTTATTGAAGAAGTAGAACATTCAGGTTGCTAGGTGTTCCTCCACAGTTGAAGAAAGTCCGAAAAAATATGAAAACTAGCGAAAAAAAACAAGATAGTTCTACAGTGACGTTATACATTGGGGTCGGTCGAAAACAGGATCAGCCGCTTTGTGGCATGTTTGAAACAGGTTTTTGTGTGGCATGGCCGCGTAGAAACAAAAATGAATTCTTGTCGAAAACGGGCATGTTTAAGAGCTGACGTCACAAGACTTGTTTTGTTTCTTAAGCTAATACGAAGGTGATGACATGCCAATTCTAAACCAAAAACGACTCTATCGAAATGTGGCACGTATAGGCATCATGTCAAAAAACTGGTTTTTGTTCTGTAAGCTAATATGAAACCAATGGCAAAAGTTCATTTGCATTGAATAATTAAGGGTTTGCTGGAATTCAGTGGTAGAACAAGTACTTTGAAATAAAGATGGCAGTGAGAGATAAACCCCTTTTTAAAAAATGGATGTCTTTTCAACTTAGGATTTATAAATACCTACTTCTAAGGTGTAGAATGTACAAAAATAAAAGTAGACATTTTATTTGCAAATATATTTGTTTCCTTTATGTATAAATTATATTTTTTGGAAGGAGATTGTATAAAACATTTAGTTAAAAATTTTTGATGGTTTTCGTTCAAATAAGAAATTTTGTTTATCACTGGTTTCATATCAAGTGAGACTCTTGTTAAAACGGATTTAAATGGCCATGTTCACTGGAAAGGGGTGATTCTAACCCTCTAAATAGCTCCTTCTGGAGCTATTGTTTTACCCTATATCCTTTCACTCTATACATTCAACTCTGTTTCTACTTAGCCTTTTGTGTCATTCCTATCTAGTATTCATTCATATAGAAAAAAAATTACATGAAACGTTGAATCGATAAATACTTTATTTTAAATAAGAGATTATTTATAAAATACATGGTTGTGTCTTCTTCCACTGTCAAATCCATAGTCACTTTGAGTGTCTGTTTTGTCGTTGTCGGGTAAACTTCGAAAGGTTAAATTTTCGTTGTTTTTTTTCTTCTTTCTTTTTTGTTTAGCACTGAGGACAGCTTGAGGGAGGTCCTTGTAGAAATATTTGCTTGTTTCTTCGTCATCATGGTTTGCCACTGGCTGACAAAATCCTTGTTTTCTCACCTGTTTTGATTTTATTTTTTATTTTATTATTTTCTGATTAGAGAGCCTAAGTGTAGAAGTTTTTAACTCCTATTTTCTATCTAAAATCTTGAATTTTGTACTTTGTACTAGAAGAGATACGGGTTTATATGTTTCGTTCCCCATGCCCAATTGTAACAAACCAAACCTAGAAGATTAGAAGAGGGCTTATTTGATCGTGAATCACAAATATTACTGACCTTTGAGAATAACCAAAGATTGGAGGGTAGCTAGCAATTGTTCCACGCCCCTTTTTACCCATATAATGACATATCAAAATTTGGCATTATTAATTTGATTTAAACAGTAGAAAGGTCCAATAATTTATCTTTGGGGAGGAAATGATCCCTTATAGTCCAAGAAGAAGGAACTACAAGTTACGCAGTTTGCCCACCGTTCACATATAGTATTTCTCATTGCAGAATAGGAAAAAAATTATAATGGGAATTGGTATTTTTTGGTGGGAAGGGGGTCCTTGAGTGGTATAAAGCCCTTCCGGGGGAATAATTTTTCATGGTAAAATTCAGGGAAATTTCTGAGCCAAATTTTATACAGAAAGCAGGAAAGGATTTCTTGTCAAAATTTGAAAAACAATCAGAAATTCCATTTATAAAACCAAGTTTTAAGCTTAAGAGAAACAAGAGCCATTTTAAATATGAGTGGAGCGGCTCCTTTCTCAACCCTTGCTCTTTAAGCTAGTCATAGATAATTTCGGAGACCACACTGCCTTTCCATGACGATAAACAAAAGTTCAAATAGGGATAAAATCCTTTTAATAGACAGTGATGATAGAAATTCACAAAAATACTAGATATTTCGGTCACAAATACAGTGACCTTCATCAGTAGTAAAACTAAAATAAAACAAAATAAAACAAAAGTTTTTATACTAAATCAAATAATAAGAATTCTTAAAAACTTGAAAAAGGATAGTTCAATTATCATTACAAAAGCAGATATGAGTAACACTTTAGTTGTGATGAATACTGAGGACTACGATTCAAAATTAAGAAGTTTACTAGAGGATGAAAAAACATACAAGAAGCTATCGTATAATCCAACAGACTCTTTTACAAATAAGTTTAAGAAAGAATTGAAGTGCTTAAAGGATGAAGGAAAAATTACACCTCAACTCTATTACAAATGCCTGCCACGCAGTTCCTTGTGCCCTAAATTATATGGACTTCCCAAAATTCATAAGCCTAACCTACCATTACGACCAATTGTGTCAAGTACTAGGTCACCTACAAGTGTTTTGAGCAAATGGTTAGTGTCAATCTGTAAACCACTTTTGTCTACACAAATTTCGTATATTAAGAGTTCTTCGAATTTGGTTGAAAAACTGAAAAAAGTAGAAATTTCTTCGAATTCTTTGCTTTCAAGCTTCGACATTGTATCAATGTACACAAATATTGATGTAAAAGTAGCCGAAACTCTTCTAGAAGGAAAGCTCTTAAGAAATTTGGATTTGATTAGTGGCAAAACAGATTTGGAAGTTTCTGTAATTATGAATTTAGTAAGGTTGTGCAATAAGTTCTCTTATTTTTTTCAATTTAGAGGGGAGTATTTCGAACAAATAAATGGTTTACCTATGGGGGCCCCTTTATCCCCTTCATTAGCTAATATTTTTGTGAAGAATATTGAAACAATTGCGTTAGATTCATATTTTTTAAAACATATTTTCTGGGGCCGGTATATGGATGACATTATTTCAGTATGGAATTATGGGGAGGAGGAATTAAAAGGATTTTTGGAACATCTTAATTGTTTGGGAGGGGATTTAAAGTTTACCGTTGAATTGGAAGAGAATGGGAAACTTCCTTTCCTAGATGTTCTTCTTTTGAAAAATCAAAATAGTCTGGATTTTAAAATTTACAGAAAACCTACAAATAACAATAGATTTTTGTCTTATAGTTCCGGTCACGCTCGCCAAGTAAAAATTGGCTTGATCATTTCTTTAACTGATCGGATCTTTAGTATTTGCTCTCCAAAATTTGTTGAGGAGGAGTTGTCTTTTCTAAGGAAAATACTAATAAGTAACATGTATCCAGAATGGTTAATTAACCAGATTTTTTCGAAAAGAAGAAAAAGGTTTCTAGAGATTTCTAAGGAAGTCTTGGAGACAACTCGGGAAAAGGATGCTTTTTGTTCCTTACCATATGTACCCGGGCTAAGTGAAAAACTTAAAAGAATTTTACAAAGCAATGGTTTAAGGGTAGCTTTAAAGAGTAATAATACTTTGGGTAGTTTTCTAAATTCTGGGAAGGATCTAATTTTATTGGGGAAACAAAGTGGGGTTTATCAGATCCCATGTACTTGTGGAAGCTCATATGTGGGACGTACTAACCAGAGTTTGGAAATGAGATTATTACAACACAAAGATTCTATTTCTTCGGCTTTAAAGCTAGTTTCTAAGTCTGAAGATTTCACTTCAGCCCTTTCTGAACATATTTATAATTTTCCAGACCATTTTATTTTGTTCGAGAATGTCTCTTTGATTTCTAGGGATCGGGGTTTAAAGCAAAATTTTCGTGAAATTTTTGAAATAAAGAAAATCTTATTCAAGAATATTGCTTTGAATCGGGAGACAGGTGAATATGGGCTGGACTCTATCTATGATAATTTATTAAAATCTGACAGAGTAAAGTTCAATTCACCCAATGTAGTTGACCTTTGTCCAGATGTTATATCATTGAACGCTAATGAACCGATCCCAAGAAGGTCAAAGAGAATAGCTTCCGCCTTTGCTTTGAAAAGGATTAGAGATTCAATCAATATGTAGTGTTATTTGATTTAGTACAAAAACTTTTGTTTTATTTTAGTTTTACTACTGATGACGGTCACTGTATATGTGACCGAAATATCTAGTATTTTTGTGAATTTCTATCATCACTGTCTATTACAAGGATTTTATCCCTATTTGAACTTTTATTTATCGTTTAAGCTAGTCAGTTTTCGTTATCGTTCTATGACTCGTTCCTTTAGGAATGAGTCATAGAACACAAGGGCTGTTAAATTTGAAGTATTTTTAAAAAACTTGCTTTTCAAACAGTTCGTGGTAACGAACTGTAAGTAAGGAGCGACCCGGCTCAATGGTAACCGAAACTCTAAAAAACGGAATTTGGTACCAATAGATACATCAAAAGAATCAGATTTTAATTCTGATTTCAAATATATAAGTTTCATCAAGTTTAATTTTACCCATCAAAAGTTACGCGCCTGAGAAAATTTGGCTGATTTTCAAAAAAAGGGGGAAAGACCCCCTAAAAGTTGTTGAACCTTAATGAAATTCACACCATCATATTTAGCGTATCAGAAAACCCTACTGTAGAGGTTTCAAGCTCCTATCTACAAAAATGTGGAATTTTGCATTTTTTGCCAGAAGAAAGATCACGGGTGCGTGTTTATTTTTTTTTCCCAGCGGTAATCGTATTGACCCAGTGGTCCTAGAATATCGTAAAAGGGCTCATTGGAATGGAAATTAAAATTTGTAGTGCCCTTTTTAAGTGACGAAAGAAAATGGGAGGGCAGCTAGGCCCCCTCCTACGCTCATATTTTTTCTCAAAGTCACCCAATTAAAATTTTGAGATAGCCATTTTGTCCAGCATAGTCGAAAATCTAATAAATATGTCTTTTACGATGACTTAATCCCCCACAGTTCCCAGGAGAAGGGCTGCAAGTTATGAACTTTGCCCATTGCTTACATATTGTATTGGTTATTGGGAAGTATACAGACATTTCCAGGAAGAATTTTTTTTCTGGTGGGGGGGGGGGGGTGGAGGAGGGGCTATCTATTCTAATTGAACGGCCTTTGTGATTCAGGGGTTTGTGAATTAAAAATTTTTTAACTTTTAACGTAAAGAGCGTGGTATTGACTAAGGGGAGAACCCCATCATATACGTAATAACATATACGCAATAAAAAAAAAACAATAAAAAAAAGCGATACGGCTCAATAGTAATCGAAACTTTTAAAAACGGAACTTTGATGTCAATAAATGTATCAAAAGAATGGGCTTATAATGTTGATTCTAAATATATGAATTTTATTAAGTTTAGTATTACTCATCAAAGGCTACGAGCCTGAGAAAATTTACCTGATTTTTTAAAGAGGGGGGAAACATCCCCTAAAAGTGAAAAAAAATTAATGAAAATCACACCGTCAGATTCAGCGTATCAGAAAACCCTATA
>JAQQPU010029684.1:0-10016 GCA_029168905.1 Artemia sp. Kazakhstan ARC1039
TGCTGGGAAGTCCAGCGTCCCCTTAAGAGCAATGCCCCTTCCCCCATAAGAACTTCCTTCATGGAAAGTTCCTCCCACATAACCCCCGACCACCCCCCCCCCCACTACCAGAAAAAATCTCCCCTGAAAACTTCTGCATACTTCCCAATAATCAATACTACATGTTAACATTGGGTAAAGTTCATAAATTTCAACCCTTCCCCCGGGAACTTCGGGGTATTAAGTCATCCTAAAAGACATACTTACAATATTGTCGAACATGCTAAACAAAATGGTTATCTCAAAATTTTTATCAGGTGACTTTGGGAAAAAATGAGCGTGGGAGGGGGCCTAGTTGGCCTCCATTTTTTGGGTACTTAAAGAGGGCCTTAGAACTTTTAATTTACAATCCAATGAGCCCTCCCACGATATTCTAGGACCACTGGGTCGATACGATCACCCCTGGATAAAAAAACAACAAAAAACAAATCAACACGCACCCGTGATCTTTCTTCTGGCAAAAAATGCAAAATTCCACATGTTTGTAGATAAGAGCTTAAAACCTCTACAGTAGGGTTTCTCTGATACGCTGAATATGATGGTGTGATTTTCATTAAAGTTCTATAGATTTTAGGAGGTCTTTCACCCTTTTTTCGAAAATCAGCCAAATTTTCCCAGGCGCTTAACTTTTGATGGGTTGAACTAAACTTGATGAAACTTATATATTTGAAATCAGCATTAAAATTTAATTCTCTTGATGTATGTATTGGTATCAAAATACCGTTTTCTAGACTTTCGGTTACCATTGAGCCGGGTTGCACCTTACTTACAGTTCGTTACCACGAACTGTTTGATTTTCGCCATGGAAAAATTAGACGGTGAAGATAGAAATAAAACATTAGTAAGAGTAAATACAATAAATAATGTTATAAGAATTAACTTATTTATATACCAAATAAATAAAACAAGTGTTGTTTTAACCTTATTACCATAGAGGAAAAGAGAGATTCCTTGGCAAAACAGATAGATAGATAGATAGATAGATCGTGTATTTCCAAAGCCCAAGAGCCATATACACACAACAATTTATGAAAAATAAAGAAATCACAATAGAACAAATTACGAAACACACAATAATATGATACATAGCAAAAAATACCTTATTGTAATTTGTCGAGAAAATAAATGTAATTCCATATGATTAATAATAATTTATTGTAAAAACTTTTCCTTCTTTCTAATCCCTTCTCTATATACGCACCAATATGAAATATTGTGGTTGGATTACTACTTTGTAAGATACCAGGAAGCAGCAAAACAATCCCATGTAAGTAATTTTCCCCTTAAATCAGAGAGCACCGGGCACTTTCGAAGAAAATGGTCCAAATCTTTGTTCTCATCTCTACAAAGAGGACACACAGACCGACCATCAGGATGTACTATGCCCCTGTCGAACACCATTTGCCTGCTCTGGATTGGAAGGCAATTCGCCCTAAGCTGAATCCATCGACATAAACCCATAGCCGGTAAATTAAATTTAAAATAAATTTCCTCTCCAAAACTAGGTTTAACCTGATTATACTGATGCAATGTAGCGGAGTTTAAAACCAGCCCTTGCCAATACTGAATTTCTTGACCCTCTAAGATAAATCGTACCTGGCTTACTAAATTTGTTGGTAGATCCCGGGAACCAAGACCGTCATTCCATAAGTAAGGCATTCCCACTCTTTCTAGTAATGACCTAATTTGGGATGGCCACGACGTTTCCGAAGCATAGCTCAACATCTGATAATAAACTGCTCTTACTAGTCTATGTTCATTACACCTAATGAGCTTCAACCAAAATCTAAGCATCAAAATAGACTTACGTAGTTTTAACGAAAACAGACCCATATCATCTTTCAGAATCTGTGAATGAGTTGTCTGATGTAATCCAAACAGTGTTTTATAATACTGGAGCTGGAGGGACTCCAACTTCTGTGCCGCTTCTCCACCCCAAATCTCTGCTCCATATCCAATTACTGGTAAAATTTTTTTATTAAATATTCTTTTATGCATTTTTAGGTTTTTAATTTCCATTATCGTCGGATTTCTAAAAATTGCAGACATGGCAAATTTGCCTCTATTCATTATTTTATCAACATGACTCTTTAAACTTCCATTTTCCGATAAAACAAGTCCTAAATATTTTAGTCTTTTACTTACTTTCAGTTCTTTATTATTAATTTTAAATCTATAATTATCTTCGCCAGTTGCTTTCCTTTTTTTAAAAATAACAACTTCACTCTTTTCAATATTCAGCCTTAATTTTTCATCTGCAAATATTCTTCTATAGAAGCGTCTGCAGATCTTACGATGTACTAGCCACCAAAGCAAGATCATCTGCAAATAATAAAAGTGATAGTTTATGGGTCCCTAGACTAACTTTCGGAGCCCATCTATTCTCTAGAAAATCAACAACATCATTTATAAAAATACTAAACAATTTAGGAGAAAGAGTGCTGCCCTGTTTTACTCCCAGCTTAATATTAAAAAGCATAGAAAACCTGTTGCAAACTAACGCGATTCCACTCACAAAAATCCCCATTGTATTATTGTTTAAACGAATGACACCTTGAAAAAAAAAAGCAAAATTATTTTTTGCGCAAACTAGGGTATAGAAGGTACACATTTCCAAAAGGGGACAGGACTGAATTTTTTTTTATCTAAAATTTCCTTCACCAAGCGAAGCTGGGTCTCCTAGTGCTGCATATTAAAACTCATAACAATAGATAAAGAGTATGGATCGGTATCGCTTATTTGTGACCATAAAAAAATAGAAAGAAGTTAATATGGTATTGTACATAATGCAGTTCAACGTTTATAGGATAGTATATGAATCCAACACACAAGGAATTGGACGTTATCAGCACTCACGAGGTATTTCAATTACAAAAAAAAAAATTGGAGGTATATTAGAGTTTTTATTTAAACATTGGAAGTAAAATTCAAATCAATTAATTTATTACTGGAGCTGATTCCCCCCCCCCTTACTAGCTTGAATGACCAAGCTTCTATCGATTTCACCTATCTAGCTACAGTACAAATGTTATTATAAAAATCAATAAGTCTTGTTTTCCTTTTGATTACTTGTTTTATGCTTTTCAATGAAAAAATTCTGGTTTACAATGTTTTCTTGTTTTTCAGCAATCCCATATCTGTCCTATTTGCAGATGTAGAGGGTGTATACATATCCATTTTTAAAAGTTTTAAAAAAAAGAAAATATTATATTGAACTGATAGATTTTAGGGAAACAATTTTGACTTGAGCAAACGTGGCGAAACAGGAAGTATAGTACATTTTCGCAATTTTGCCATTTAATAGACTCGCCCATTTACTTGATGATAGGGTTTCGAAGGCGGTATGTTTGTATAAATATTAATGTAGAACATATTAGGAAGTGCAATCCCAGTTTTTTTCGATTTTTATATTAAGAACAAGGATGGATTAATTAAAAAAAAAATTTCCGCTAAAAGTAAAGAACAAAGTTGAAACTTGAAACAAGGAACAGTTTCTAAGTCACTTGATAGTTTTTTTCAACAAATTATTGGGTGGGGAGGGAGGGTAAATTAAATTATAGCACTAAAATCAAACAGAAGGACAAGAGGAAAAAAGAAGAAAGACAACACGAAACAACACGAAAAACTACCATGCCAATCAAAATAAATGAAAAAAAAACAAATTGAAAAGGAAAGATAGAGGGGGGAAAAGGGAGGAGAGAACTAAGTGTCTAGGCATAAAGGTGGTTGGTTAGCTGTTTTTTAAATTGTCCATAGGAATGACATAGCCAAATTTTAATTGGTAGGGAATACCAGATGGAGGCACAACATAAAACTGGATTGAAATCTGATCGCATGGTTTTGGTTTTAAGGATGAAAATATCCATAACATTTCTGAGAGAAAAAGAAATACAAGATTCAATGCGTCATTCAGAATCTAAAAGATATAATTGTTTAAAGAAATTAGGGAGGAGTCCATGAAAATACTTAAAAATGAAACAAGAGGAAAGAAAGATGTATGTTGATTGACCATCCATTCATGCTGAGCTGGTCTGTCACCTCAGACACTAATTTAACTGCTTTGTTATGTATTTTGAAAACAGGAAAGGTAAAAGAAGAGGGTGTTGATAGCCATACTGTTGGACAGTAGTATATATAAGGTAGAATGAGAGTTAGAAATAAGTTACTGAAGGTTATGTACATGATTTTTGGAAAAGGTGAAGTACCTAACGATTTTAGGAAAACCTTAATTAAGCCACTTTATAAGAAAGATGATAAAAGTGAGAGTGGTAATTATCGAGGGATTAGTCTGATCTCTGTAGGTAGTAAATTACTTAGTAATCTGATACTTTTTTAGACTGAGAGATGCCGTAGACAAAGCTTTAAGAGAAGAACAGTGCGGTTTTGGAAAAGGTAGAGGATGTGTCAACTAAATTTTCACTCTTAGGTTAACAATTGAGAAGTGCCTGAGTTTTCAAACACCTTTGGTCCTCAGTTTTATAGATTATGAGCAAGCGTTCGATTCTGTTGATAGATGAGCTTTAGTAAAGTTTTGTCCCTGTATGGTATATCAGACTAATACATTAAAGTGATTAGTGCTATGTACGAGAATAACACTGCTACGGTTAAGGTAGGAAATGAGGTTAGCAGCTGGTTTTGTATTAAATCAGGAGTTAAGCAGGGTTGTTTTCTATCCCCCTTTATATGGATTATTTTGACGGACTTTGTCTTAAGGAGCAAAGGAAAGACAATCGGAGACCAAGGAATCAAATGGGGAGGAAAAAGTCTCCTTGACTTAGATTATGCTGATGATTTAAGCATCCTAGATGAAATTGTGAGCAAATGAATGAAGTTTTAGAGGTTTTGCGAGTTCAGGGGGCTAGAATAGGTTTGAAAATTAATGTTAAGAAGACTAAGTCACTAAGGCTAGGAATAAGTAAAGATGAAAAGGTGAAGTTGGGTAATGATAAGATTGATCAGGTGGACAGCTTCACTTACCTTGGTAGTATTGTTAGTAAATATGGTGGGAGCAGTGAAGATGTCAAAAGTAGAATAGCCAAGGCTAAGGGTGTTTTTTCACAATTAAAACAAGTTTGTAAGAATAGGAAGATAAGTCTGCAAACCAAGATTAGAATATTAGAAGCTACAGTGATGATACTGGTCAAATATGGCTCTGAAGCATAGACGTTCCAAAAAGCGGATGAATATTTGTTAGATGTTTTCCAGAGAAATTGCTTAAGGATTGTTATGTGTACCCGGCTGACTGACCTTATTTAAAGCAATAGGCTATACGAAAAATGTGGTTCAATACCGCTCTCTAGGGCTATAATGAAAGAAAGGTTGAGGTGGCTAACGCACGTTTTGCGGATGAAGGTTGACAGATTTCCGAAGATTGTTCTTTTTGGCCAACAGTCTAGGGCTAAACGAAAAGCAGGTCGTCCTCGTCTGGGGTGGGAGGACGTCATAAAGAAAGATGTAAAGGAAATGGGAACTTCATGGGCGGGTGTGAAAAGGGAGGCTTTGAATAGATTGGGATGAAGGAAGAGCGTGCGTAGCTGTGTTAGCCTCAGCGGGCTTGGTGCTGCGGTGAGTTGTTGTTAGTAGTAGTAGTAGTAGTAGTAGTAGAATGAGTGAATGAAAGAGAACCTTTATTAATGCAGCAGGGAAGCAACGACGAAGCTTCCGGAGAACTCCTAGGTTTCTGGGGAGCTTAAGTTTCACGAGAGCACTGTGATGTTTGAAACAGAGATTTTCGTCCAATAAACTACCCAGGAATCGAACTTGTCCATCAGGGGGATGAGTTATAACACCATGAATCGTTGAAATACTTTGAACCAAAGGACAAGAAGTATCTTATCTTAAAAAAAAATAAGTAGACTAGATTTAGCTAGTTTTAGGGCAAGAAGATTTGCATCAAACCAAGCAAAGGTTCTTTCTAAAACAGAATACACTTTCTTGATAAGGAAAGAATCTTTAATATCTGAACACCCAAGAGTACGTACTATCATCTGCAAATGCAAATAGCACTGGATCTAAAGCTGCGTCACTAGGTGGAACAAAATTGCGATAACAAATACTACTGCAACTTCGTTTAGTTTGTTCGGATACAGCAATAAAAAGATCATTGATAAATATTAATTAAAAAAAAATCCAAAAAATAAGTTTTTCAAAGAAAAGTGAAGGCCATTTTAAACTTAAGCTCAGCAGGTGCAAATACCTTTTAAAATTCAAACTTAAAACGACCAGAAATTACTACTAAACAGTAAACGAAACCCAAAACGAGCAGAAATTGAATAAACAATCATAGCAAAAACATACAACAAGTAATAATATAAATGAATAAATAGATCTTATGACGAGTAATGTCTAGATTGAATATGAATATCAAGCTTAAAACAAAAAAAAATATTTTCTAATTGAAGTCCAATTGAAACCTACTGCGTCATTGGTGCATTACTGAAAATAAATTTTATGACGAATATTTTCTTTTGTACTTAATATTGAAAATAAACATTAAAATTATAGTAACATTTTTAACTGATGAGCTTTCAGCAATTAATATCATTATATATGAAATATTCAGTTTAATTTATTAGCTCTTTTTAAAGTTGTTAAACACGAATATAGTTTCCCTGAAAACAAGTACTTGGATACTGCATCCTTTCCTAACTGTACATAAAAACCAAAAGTCTACTGCATCATTGGCCCTTAACTGAAAACGGATTATATTACAAATATTTTCTTTTCCAGTTCTTACAGTATTGAAAATAAAAATACAGTTACAGTGAAATAAATTCTTTAACTGATGGATCTTTCAGCAATTAATATCATTATACATTAAATATTCAATTTGATGTGGTTTATACTTTCCAAGACTGTTCAAGACACACATAGTTTTCAGTAAAGCGCCAATGACGCTGTAGGTTTTATACTTTTACAGTGAGAGAAGGAGGTCATACCCAAACTCTTGTTTGTGGTGATCTTTGCTCTTTTCAAGCTTTATTTGCATATTCAACTTAAGTTTCACTCGTTTTAAGATTTATTTATTAATTTACCTTATTATCAATTGTATGTTTGTTTGCATTGATTGTTTGTTTAATTTCTGTTCGTTTTAAGTTTCATTTATACTTCAATAGGAAATTTTTTTTTCGTTTTAAGCTTGATATTCATATTCAATCTAAGCAATACTCGCTTTAAGATATATTTATTCATTTATATTATTACTTGTTGTATGTTTTTGCTATGATTGTTTATTTGATTTCTGTTCGTTTTGGGTTTCATTTATTCTTTAATAGTAATTTCCGGTCGTTTTGATTTTGAATTTTAAAAGGTTTTTGTATCTACTGAACTTAATTTTAAAATGGCCTTTACTTTTCTTTGAAAAACTTATTTTTCGGAAAGTTTTTTTTAATTAATTTTTGTTCGTTTTGGATGGCTAAAAATTTCAAGTTTTTAAAAATTCCTTATTTCAAAATCAAACTTGAAAAAAAACAAATGTTCATCAAAGTATCAAAACTGATATCAAAGTAACAATATCAAAGTGAAAAAATGGGTTTGTGTCAACCTCGGAGTTCTTATTATCTGATTTTTGAACTATTTTTAACAAAATTGCTATCTCAAAATTTTTATCGGATGGGTTTGGAGAAAAAGGGCATGAAGGGACTAGATTAAGCTTCGGTTTCTTTTGACTCTTTAAAAGTGAACTAGAACTTTCTATTTTCAATCAAACGAACCCTCTCTGAAGTTTATACGAGTGTCCCTTCTACAAGAACCATATATATCCCTAGAGTATAACTTACAACGCCTATCACTGGGCCCTGGGGGGCTGTGTCGACCCTGGAGTTTTAACAAAACGGTCACCTGAAATTTTTATCGGGTGGGTTTATCCATCAGATAGACCCAAAGGCTTGGAAGGTGGGAGGGGCTAGTTGCCCTCTAATATTTTTTCACTCTGAGTTTATACGAGCATACCTTCCATAAGAACCATATATTCCCCCAGAGCAATACTTACAACGCCTGGCCTGGTCCTGGGGGGTTGGAGGGCTGTGTCGACAGAGGAGTTTTTCTTATCTGATCTTTGAACTATTTTTAACGAAATGACCATACATAAAGGAGTTTTTGTTATATGATCTTTGAACTATTTTTAACAAAATGACTACCTCAAATTTTCTATCAGATGTATTTGGGGAAAAAGGGCTTGGGGGGCCACTTGCCCTCTGATCACTTTTGACTCTTAAAAAGGGCACTGGAACTCTCGATTTCCAATCGAATGAGCTCCTTTTGAAGTTTATACGACGACCCCTTTTATATGAAGTGCCTCTGTGGAAAAAATAAATGGAGTGTGGGGGGAGGCTAGCTGCCCTCCAATCACTTTTGACTCTTAAAAAGTGAATTACAACTTTCAATTTCCAATCAAATGAGCCCTTTAGGAATTTATACGAGCATCCCTTCCATAACAACCATATGTGCCCCCAGGACATAACTTACAACGTCTACCCCCAGGTCCTGGGGGGCTGTGTCGACACTGGAGTTTTTTGTTATCAGAACTTTGAACTATTTTTAAGAAAATGTCTATCTCAAAATTTTTATCTGATGCATTTAAGGCGTGGAGGAGGGGGGGGGCTAGTTGCCCTCCGATCTCTTTTGACGCTTAAAAAGTGAACAAGAACTTTCAATTTAAAATCAAATGAACCCTCTCCAAAGTTTATGAGATCATCCCTTCCTTAAGAACTGTATATGCCCCTAGAGCATTACTCATAACGCCTGCCTCCGGGCCCTGGCGGGTTCCGTCGACACAGGAATGTTTTTTATCTGACCTTTGAACTATTTTTAATGAAATGGTTATTATAAAAAATTTATCGGATGGGCTTGGGGAAAAATGAGTGTGTGTGTGTGGGGGGGGGGGGGCTAGTTGCCGTTGAATATCTTTTGAATCTTGAAAATTGAACTACAACTTTCAATTTCCAATCAAATGAGCCTCCTCTGAAGTTTATACAAGCATCCCTTTCATAAGAACCATACACGCCGCAAGGACAATACTTACAACGCCTATCCCCGGGCTCTGGGGGGGGGGGCGTTTTTTATCTAATTTCTGAACAATTTCCAAAACACTGGCTCTCTCAAAATTTGTAGCGGACTTATTTGGGGAAAAATAGCGGTGGGGGGGCTAGTTTAACTCTCTTGACTCTTAAAAAGTGAACTAGAACTTACTATTTCCAATCAAATGAGCCCTCTAAGTTTATACGAGCATCCCTTTCATAAGAACCGTACATGCCCTTAGGGCATAACTTAGAACGCCTTCCCCTGTGTCCTGGAATGTTCTATTGACACCAGATTTTTTCTTATCCGGCCTTTGAACTATTTTTAACAGGATTTCTATCCCAGCATTTTCATCAGATGGGTTTGAACAAGTAATCAATATAAATATTATTTGTGCTATGACCAGAAAGCAGAATCGTCGTATGAAAGAAAAACAAAAAATCATCAGCAATGTAAAACACAGTGAGGTAGCACATAGCTATCAAGCCAAGAAGTTTGGAAGAAAGACATAGAAACTGAAACGATAAAAAGAAAGAGAGAGACTTTAGTAGCCTAAAGCTGGTCCATTGTATACAGAAAAAAATTCAAATAGAAGATAAAAAAAGAAAACTGGTTGGGAGGCAGGTAGAAGGGAAAATAGTGAAATTTTGGGAAAAACGCTGAAAAGAAAGAGACAATGAAGTAAAACCAAGATTAAACATATAAGTAACATATAAGGAACATACAGCAAACATTGAAAGAGGACACAGAAAGAATTTAAAAGATAGGGCCAAAACTGACCGATTAAAGTAGTGGGCAGAAAAATAGCCAAAAATGTACCAACAATACAACGTAGCTGATTGAACGAAATAAAATACGGACAGACAAATGACGAGCAAAGAACAAGAAGAATGAAAAATAAAGCATACAACGCAAAGCAAACAAAGCAAATAAAGCCAAAAATATACCAACAATACAAC
>JAQQPU010029686.1:0-10015 GCA_029168905.1 Artemia sp. Kazakhstan ARC1039
CTGTATTGTCTGTCTAGGAAGCGACTTCAATCGATAATGAATGTTAATAAAGAATTTGTTCAAGTTTTTTTTCATAATTTAAAGAATTAAATTTTTGCATTGTGTATCCAAGAGGTGAATTCAAGAAAGAGTTTGTTACTTACTTACTTACTTACTTACAATTTTTTCATAATGACATAATGACATATCCAACAATGGATGTTAATAAAGAATTTATTCATTCTGATACCTAGATTTTGTCAATGTTATCCCATGTGTCTGGCAATAGATGTATGCAAATTCCTTTTCTTACATCTCCGATGTTTTAATAGACATTCTAAACGTTTGATATGCTAGCTTACTCTAAAAATAATGAACACATAACAGTGTAATATTTTTAATGAAATAATTTTATGTAGAATATTAATACAAAATATATTATGATACATTATTAATATCAATGATTAACTTTGGACATTTTGAATCTGTTCCATAGAATAGTTCACCATGTTCTCTCTTGATATTGTAGCTATTGTCTTCTCTTAGTTCGTAATCAGTAGAATAATCATTATTCCATTTTGAGTCATACACAATTTTTACTGGTGTCTCATCAACAGGCTCAATATGCTTTTCGTCTTTGGTATTATTTGATTCATTGACTGTTTGATCAATGACAGTAACGTTTGCTGGTGCTTTGTTTTTCATCGATTCATCTTTATATTCCATAGTGATATTTTCTGACAACGCCCTTTTTATTGTTCTGGCAATTTCACTGTCTATTATCAAATTATTTTTACACAGGTAACAGTTTCGGCACGTAGAAAAGATATAGTTTACGATATTAGTAGAAGAGTAGGCCTTTCTTTTATTGACCTTCCGTTGAATGCTAATACCCGAAAGCTGGCGATTGGATGTATCAGTAGGTAATGTGTTACCTGCAACAGTAGCAAGCAGTTGTCCTCTATCATCAACAATTATTTTTATGTTGACATTCTCTTTGAGTGCAATCATCTCTGGAGATCTCAATCTTGCATAACCACCAAGATAAGAGTTGAATTTTTTCGGTATTCCAAAGAAATTTAATTCCTTACTGTCATGACAATGCATGCATACATTTCCAATAGTGCTACCACTTGTACTTGTTTCATAGTTTAAATACTTCTCCTTGCCGGCATTCAATGCTACAATAACCTTGTTATGTGAGCAAACTTTATTAAAATGCTCCATCTTCACTTTTTTTTTAAAGATATGACTTATGTGTTTATCGTTCCACTGCGTAAAAAATACTAATTTAATACATGAGATAGACTAGCTAGTGTCGATAACCAGACATAGAATACCAGTGGGTAAGCCACATCGTGTCTCTGACTAATCATAGAGTACAATTGTTAGAGCCGTAAGCATATTTCGTCATTCTAAGATACGTACAAAAAAAATAAAAAAATAAATAAAGTTGAATGATTTCGAAGTTTTAAAAAAATAGTTTGTTTTTATGAAAAAAATATTGAATTAGAACCATCAGTCCTCATCATTATGAGTATCCAAAACTGAACTTAAGTTTCACGTTTGAACTAGAGAATTGTATTTTGCATAAGTTTCTTACAAGAAACTAGAGTTTACGGTCAAAAACCCTTATTAGCTCAGATTTTTACGGAAATACTTTATTTTCAAGTAATTCACCCGGGTTTTCGAAAAGCAATCCATGGCTGAGTACGGCACAATAACTAGTCTAAGACATCCACTCTGTCATCGCCCCATCTCCCAAAAAATACTTTTCAGACATTTCTTGTTAAAAATTTTATTTCAAGTCATTCATTTGGGTTTTTCAAAAGCAATTCGTGCCACAGTACAGAACTATAACTACTCTAAGACACGCTTCTGTCATCGCCCCATCTCCCCAGAAACACTTTTCAGACATTTCTTGTCAAAACTTTATTTTCAAGTAATTCATCCGGGTTTTCGCAAGCAATTCATGCCAGAGTACAGCATTATAACTAGTATAAGACTTCCACTCTGTCATCGAATATCACAAAAAAGTATTTTTCAAAAACTAGGGGGGGAATTAATCTCTATCTCTCAATTGTCACAGCTGCCGTCCTAAGTTCCTGCTGAAGATAGCTTCGAATATTGAACTTTTTAAAAGTAAAATATCACAAAAAGGTATTTTTCAAAAACTGGGGGGCAATTAATCTCTATCTCTCAATTTTCACCGCTGCCGTCCTAAGCTCCTGCTGAAGCTAGCTTCGAATATTGAACTTTTTAAAAGTAAAATATCACAAAAAATGTATTTTTCAAAAACTAGGGGGCAATTAATCTCTATCTCTCAATTGTCACCGCTGCCATCCTAAGCTTCTGCTGAAGCTAGCTTCGAATATTGAACTTTTCAAAAGTAAAATATCACAAAAAGGTATTTTTCAAAAACTAGGATGGCAATTAATCTCTATCTCTCAATTGTCACTACTTTTGTCCTAAGCTCCTGCTGAAGATAGCTTCGAATATTGAACATTGTATTTTTTAAAAGTATAAATGGCACAAAAAGGTGTTTTTTCAAAAATAAGGGGCAATTGCTCCTTATATCTCAATTGTCACCGCTACTATCATAAGCTTCTGCTGAAGCTAGCTTCGAATATTGAACTTTTTTTAAAAGTAAAATATCACAAAGAGGTGTTTTTCAAAAACTAGGGTGCAAATAATCTCTATCTCTCAATTGTCGCCGCTTTTTTCCTAAGCTCCTGCTGAAGCTAGCTTCGAATATTGAACTTTTTAAAAGTAAAATACCACAAAAAGGTGTTTTTCAAAAACTAGGGTGCAAATAATCTCTATCTCTCAATTGTCACCGCTTTTTTCCTAAGCTCCTGCTGAAGATAGCTTCGAATATTGAACTTTTTAAAAGTAAAATACCACAAAAAAGGTATTTTTCACCAATAGGGGGCAATTGCTCCTTATCTCTCAATTGTCACCGCTACTATCCTAAGCTTCTGCTGAAGCTAGGTCAACTCATAAGACCATTTTATCATCGTTAACCATTTCCAAAGATTGATATTGTTCTAAATTTATAATAAATAAGGTATGAATTAACATGCTCTTCAGGGTTACCTTAACTGCTAATCACTTTAACCCATTTTTTTCTTTTTTTTCTTTTTTTTTCTCCATCTTCAATTCGCAAATGTTATCTAGCTCTTTTTCCCTATTATTCAAATATGATCGTTCGTATAGTCCATTTGGCGAATCCCTTACCGCTTGTTGCAAATGTCAATCAAACAATTCTGATTATAACATCCAATTCTTTTTAATAACAAACTACTCTCGAGTTAAGGCAATTAACCACGTGTAGATGTCCCATAGAATAACATTGGAAGGCCATGTGAGAAGATACTCACTCTCTTTGAAAAGTTGTAGAGAAACATGCTTGCCCACTTTATAGCTAAAGATCGCTTTTTAAAATGTCTACGTCAAACGACACATTCTTGTGCAATTCATATCAATAACAAAAACCACTCTAATTATCTTATAAAGCCTTGAATAATTTCAAAACATGATTGTCCACTTAAGGTGTGAGTGTCCTTGGTAAGTCAATGCACTGGTTAGACTACTTTTTTGTGAAAGGACGATCCTTGGATATAGGGTCAAAATATTCACTGAATTGAATGCCACTGTCTTGAGAAAATTTTCCCTATTGTTTTCTAAGCGAGTTTCTTTGTTTTTGAAATAATAAAAACTAAATTAGATAGCAAGGCCGTATCCAAGAGGGGGGGGGTCTGACCCCAACCCCCCGAAATTTTGTTTTGAAATAGCCAACATTTAAAAACATTGCAATACTTAAAAACTAAATTAGATAGCAAGGCCGTATCCATGAGGTTGGTCTGACCCCAACCCCCTCGAAATTTTAGTTTTTAAATAGTCAACATTTAAAAACATTACAATACTTAAAAACTAAATTAGATAGCAAGGCCGTATCCAGGAATAAAAATCCGGAGAGGTAGAGCTAGGTCAACTCGGAATGTCATTCTATCATCATTAACCATTTTCATAGATTTATGTTTCCCCAAATTTATAAAAAATTGCCTGAGTTAACAAGCCCTCTTTAGACTCTATTTTAATGCAAAATGACTTAACACCAATTAAGCTATTGAATACCTTTTACCAATGTCTCTTGTAGGCGTCAAATCTATTAAGTATCTGAGCATATTCTTTGTATTGTTGATGCAAGCATCCCATTCCTCGTTCTTTAATTACCCTTGAGGCATTCTTAACTAACGCAATACCTTTACGCAAATACCTTTTCGCAAAAAATTTGCAAATAGAGTTATTTTTACGTCACAATTTTCAACTTAAAACCACTCTAACTATAGCATCCCATACCTCATACTTTAATTACCCGTTACGCTTTCTTAACCATCGGAAGTTTAATTTGGTTATTTAACTTAGAAGTAACTACCCTTTTCAAAAACATTAGTTGTTCTATTAATGAACACGTGAAACGAAACCAGTCTGATTGCATCACACAATCTCGCTCCTTGTTCCAAAACGTGGGTGTTGCCTTAGAAACCCGTTCACTTATACAACCTTGACCATAGATACATGCTCTGGAAAGGTGCCATGGAACGTAATCTCCCCAAATAGCACAGGAAGGAACATAATCGGCTAGAAATGGAATGTACTACCCTACTGGGGTTAAATCTCCCTCCATATTTATCTGAGGCACCCTTTAATAAAAAGAACGAAAATATTTCCCTAAAAACATGATTTTCGAGGTTTTATAAAACCTCACCTTATAAAACCTCATGAGGTTTTATAAACCCAACTTCTTACCTTCACCACAAAAAGTTCCCGTAATTTACACCAAACAGTGCGTAATCTATCCAATTAGGTAGTTGGATAGATGAGTAAGGTCAAAACCTCGTTCAAGTGCACATTTGTCTCAATTGCTGGATTAGGATGTCAGTCTTTTTCTTCTTCTTCTATCTCTTTTTTTTCTTTTCTTTCTTGCCAAGTAATTACCTCTAAAACATTATACATCTAATAAGAATAATCCAGTTCTTACTAACAGTAGTTTCTGTTCCTAATGTGTTTTACTTGATTATCAATTTTACTTTCAATACTTTTTAAGTTTTATTTATCCATTCGTAATAGTTTGTGTTCGTTTTGAGTATAACTTATTATATGACTTTATTTCTGTTCGTTTTAGATTTCAGTGTCGCTCTTTACTTTTCTTTGAAAGACGATTTTGGGACTTTTTAGAATATTTATTTTGTTTTTTAATTGACATACTTTTTTTATGGGTTACTAGTTAAAACATTTGTGAAAATTTTTCAGCTTCTTGGCTCTAGAACTAAAATGTTCGATGACAATTATACTTTTGTAACAATAAGTCCGGTGGGATGATGGGATCGTTTTTAATCGTAAGATTAAAAACAGGGTTCTATAAAGGACGATTGGGCCCAATCTTGCTCTGAATTGGAAAGGGCCCCGTGTTACCATAAAAATGAGCAAAAACAAATTATGAAGGCGGTGATGAACCTATGTGGAAAAAGAAGTGCTTCAAAAACCTTTAGCCGAATTAGGAATTTATTTAATGGATTCAGAGTTAACAGAAAATGATGTACTAAGGGTGGAAGAAGCAAGGGCCGTCACGTATGGGGAGAAAGGGGAGACCCCCCCCCAATGTTTTGGTCAGTCCGTAAAAAAAATTAGTCGGTAAAATTGCGAAGCGATGCACCATGATTTTTCCGACGCCGCTAAAATTCTTTGTTCGTTTAAACAGAGACCACGAAAATACTGATACGTCATCTACGGAAAGTTCGAACTTGGTAGGTGAACGGAGCAGTTTTACCGACTCCTGCCGTGAGTTTACAGATGGTGCCACAATTTTCCGTTGGTTAAATAAAGATCATTAAAATAGTGACGTGATATGTACTCAAATCTGAATCTTGGTCAGTAAATGCTTTGGTTTTACCTACTCGTCCAGTGATTTTAAATATTGTACTCGAAACGGAAGTTAAGCAATTATTGACAAAAATCAGTCGGTAAAAATGATCAGCCAGTCGGTATAATCCCTTAACCCCCCCCCCCCTCCCTAAGAAGAAAACATTTTGCCGAGTAAATCCCTGAAAGAAGCTGATATATAAGGAAAAAGGTTAGTTGAAGAAATGGAAGCTTTGAAATCTTTCCTGCAGAACTTTTTGAAAATTTGTTTTAAAATGTTCAAATTCTTATCGGATAACAATAGAGCAATAGCATTTCCAAACTTACTTATTGTTTTCCGAATATTTTTGATAACTCCAGTAAGCCTTGCTTCAGAGATCGACAATGAATCAAGATAGATTAAATGATTTAGCAATTAGCCTATGTCAATTGAAAGGGAAGACGCAGGGAAACTATATTTTCAAACAGTTTTAGAAGAATATACAGAACAAAAACTTGTGTGTAAACTCATGTATTCATATTCGGTGATATAAATTTATATTCAATAAATGTTTTTTTGTATTTTGGACATTTTATTTCTTATTTTATGCAGAAGTTTACCTATCTGATGATCCTTGACATTTGATATATTTATATATGTATATATTGAACGTAAAAATATCCAATCGGGCTTCACCTCATTTCGACCCGGGCCTGATTAAGAACCTGGATGATTTTGGTTCTAGGGGGAATGAAGCCATCCTGACACTCGTCCTTGAATACAGACGTATGCCACATTATTAAAAACAATTATTGTATGTTTTTTCTGCGTTAACTGTTCGTGCCTAAAATCAAATTTTAACAAAGCCTTAAAATCAAAGCCCTAAAAAACAAAGCCTTAAGATCAAATTTCCGGCATCACAATTGAATGCAAACAAATTTGTTTCCAAATACGTCTCTACTGAAGTGTCCCGGTGCTATGCTGGTTAAATACTAACACTTTAGTGAAAAGAAAAAAAAGATTAAGATGTGGCCATCCATTTAAAAAAAAAAAGATTTATACCTTTGTTTGGAGAAGTTTTGAACTCCACTTCTAGAGCTCTTAGGAATATTAGATTTGGTTTTTAAATTTTCATCAAGATTATCCTATTTTCTGGGATATTTTCCCTCTTTTTCTAAGATTATACGACTTATTCTTAAGGTTATAAATTTGGGACTGGTAATTTCAAACATGCCAAATTTCACATACTGTAAGTCAGTTTCAAATATTGGATGTCTTGGTTTCTGATGAAAATCTTCGCTCTTTACTTATATGTATTTATGTATTTAAATACATAAATACTTTATGTATTTATGGATATACTCTTTACTCTTTATATACTCTTATATACTCTTTATTATGTATATACTCTTTACTTATACTCTTTAAATACATAAATACATAAATACTTAAAAGTAAGTCATGGTTATTATTAAAAGAAAACACTTCGACAAAAATGGAGACATTTTTTTGGCACAGTCTCGGGCAAAGGAGTCAAGAGCTAAGACTGGTGTCTAGAGGGGCAACTTTCTTAAAAGTTCCTAGTTTAGTATCATGAACTGTTTGACAAACACAAAATTTTAATTATTGTACATCAGGGCTTCAAAACTGGTTTTCAGTACTCAATGGAATATTAGAGCCCAATTTTTATGAGTATCCAAACCCCTTTTATGGGTGTTTCCCCTTCCTTCTTTTTCTAATGGTATGCAAAATCTTTTCTGTTGTTACATTCTGAAGGGAGTTTTCAAAGTTATAAACCTGTACATACACGGAAATAATATAAAAGGAATATTTGTTGGTGTACAAATTTTTTGTTAACTATTTTCTTTTCATAAACTGATGGGAATAACCATAAATATCAACTGACATAATAGTGAATGTATTAGTGACTGATGAGAGAGTGTGAAGAGTATTTTCATCTGAAAAGGAATCTGAAAGGTAAAAGGTTAGGAATATGGCATTGGACTTTAGAGTCTCTACCGGCGCTGCTGATCTCTGTTTCATGGCCTTTCAGCCAGGAAGTGCAATGGGGGGCTGGGGGCAGCACTCTGTGCTTTCACACACCCTTTCTATTTACCTCCCCCACATTTCTCCAGGTACCCCTTCAAAGCTCTGGCTAAGCTTACAGAGTCACGCCACCGATCCCCGTTCCAAACCAAATAACGAGCGACATCAGGACCCGAACCCCTGTCTTGACGGACGAAGGATTTCAAATCTAGCGTGCTAATTTGTGAACGGTTCATTGTTTTTTTATGTTATAAACAAACGAGTTTTATAGACCAACCAATCGCCCTTGTGTTTAGTAGTCTGGAAGTAATCGGAACAAAAAGTGATTTATTTGGCAGATGTGTATTACTCTGACGCATGTTGTCTAGGAGAATGCTATTTTACTGTATTTCCAGTGAATATCCAATATTTCTGGAACCTGAACATTCCCAAGCAATTTTTGATGTGTTTCTTTTCTAAGTATAGTTTCTAGTTTCCGTTGAGAAGGATCTGGACAAATGAGCTTGGTTTATCTTAGCAAAGCTATAAATTCTGAAAATATCTCTAGGAAGCGCCTATTAACTACCAACTGGTCTGGTCTTAATACCTTATAATTTTTGACGGAAACGCAAAATATACTTTTAAAGCTATTTTTAATATTCAACTCGTTTTTTTATGAGGGTTTCACCTTTACTGTTAGAATACAACTTGGAAAAAGATTAGGTGCATTTTTTCCATCTATTAATGACGAAAAGAAACCTAAACAAACAGAAATTAAAACAAATAATTACATTTTGCTTAGAAATACCATGTACTAATATAGGTTAATAAATGAAACTAAAACGAGCAGAAACTAAACTAATAATCAAGAACAGAATATTTTTAAAATACAGAACTGACGTGTAAAAAAGGATTACAAGATAAAGAATACATCCTTCAAAATCGAATATATCCGAATTTGCGCAGTATGAGCACCAAACAACAAAACAACTTTTTACTATTTTATGCTATATTCGTATTTATTCCAGCTAATCGTATATCTAATCTAAATATTTATATCAGGTCTTAATGCGCCGCCCTGAACGTCCCTAAATTTGGGGGTTAGTTCAAGATTTAGCCTAACCTCAAAGAAATTCCTGGATATTTAAAAAAAATGCAATATATCTTACTGTAGAGATACTTTCATAATTTCTGCTACTAGTAGCGTCATGACAGTTCCAGGGCAAGCTAAGGTGATGACTGATGTAGATATCTCTTTCTGATGGTTATACTCCATCTCTTGTTGAGGACACTTGAATTGTAGTGTAAGCCAAGAAGATTTCTCTGAGAGATATCTAAAACCAAAATTCCGAATATTACCAAGTTTCGCTGGCAGTCTTATGTTAAACCCCTTATGGATTATAACATGGTAGTCGTATGGTAGTCTTATGTTATAGATAAATAGGGGCTGCTTGAAAAAAAATGCGGCTCAGTAGCTTCTCACCCTTTTTACTGGTTTTAAAGGGCAGGGTTCTCCAAGATCTCTCCAAGAATACGTAGTAACATGATTGGCCAAGAAAAATACATCTAAGATGGAAAGTAGTGAATTGGAGCGCGCTCTTAGACTATATAAAGGTGTAGGCCTATTTATGTGAGTAAAAAAAAGAACAAACAAAGACAAAGAACAATAAAAAGAAAAAGAACAATAAAGACATAAAGAACAATAAAGAACAATAAAGACCCTATTTGATAAAAAGATTCGTTAGATAGACATTGAACCAGCTTGCTAAAAAATAGTGAAATATAATTGAAAAGTCTCGATTCATCCTTCGCTGCTTTTAATTAGGTACGATGGGGGGGGGGGGGGGACGGATATCTACTTTCACTAAGATTGGCCAAACTTTGTCTCGGCGCAAAATTCCTGATTCGCATGCTATTGAACAGTGAGTAAAGAGTAACCCTTGATAAAGTAAACAAAAATCTAATAAATAGAAATATGAGAACAAAGTGTACATTTTTTCTAATTGTCCTTCGAACAATAATTAAAAATTAGAACGCAAGTTTCACATCTCTATTCACAAAATACTAAACATCACATCGAACAGTTTGAGGTAATGAACTATAAGC
>JAQQPU010029688.1:0-10015 GCA_029168905.1 Artemia sp. Kazakhstan ARC1039
AACCTACTAATCAAGTTACTGTATATGGAGTAACCACCGCTCTCTCTCTGATTGACCCCAAAAAATGGGTGTTACCTCAGAAACCCGTCTGGTAAGGCATATACCGTTCGTAGTAATAGGTGACTGACCCTGGTAATCCAATGTACCGGTTAAACTGCACGCATATCCATGTGTAATTCAATGTGCAATTCCTATTCCCTATGGCCTTACTACTCCCTCTCTGTGAATTTCTTAAGGATACATTCTTGTTCGGATTGATCTCAACAAACCAAAAGTCGTCAAACAGTTCTTGATTACGAACTGTAAGTAAGGAGCGACCCGGCTCAGTTGTAACCGAAACTCTTAAAAGCAGAATTTTGAAACCAATAGATGCTTCAAAAGAATTGCATTTTTACGCTGATTCCAAATATATAAGTTTCATCATGTTTAGTCTTACCCATCAAAAGTTACGAGCCTGAAAAAATGTGCCTTATTTTCGAAAAAAGGGGAAGACATCCCTAAAAGTCATAGAACTTTAGTGAAAATAACACCATCAGATGCAGTGCATCAGAGAACCCTACTGTAAAGGTTTTAAGGTCATATCTGCAAAAATATGGAATTTTGTCGTTTTTGCCAGAAGAAGGATCATGGATGCGTGTTTATTTGTTGTTCTTTTTTGTTGTTTTTTTTCCAGGGGGGATCATATCGACCCAGTGGTCCTAGATCATCGGAAGAGGGATAATTAGAACGGAAATTAACAGTTCTAGTGCCCTTTTTAAGTGACCAAAAAAATTGGAGGGCAACTAGGCCCTTGCAACGCTCATTTTTTTTCCCCAAGGTCACCCAATCAAAATTTTGCGATAGCCATTTTGTTCACCATAGTCAAAATATAATAACTATATAATTGAGGACGACTTAATTCCCCACAGTCCTTGGGAGAAGGGCTGAAAGGTATGAACTTTGCCCATTGTTTACATATAGTATTGGTTATTGGGAAGTATACAAACATTTTCAGAGGGATTTTTCTGGTGGGGAGGTCAAGGTAGGGGGTTAAGTGGGAAGTTCTTTCCATGGAGGAATTTTTCCTTGAGGAAGGGAATTTTTCACAAAGGGGGCGCCGGATTTCCCACCATTTTTAAAACTCGGTCAGAAATTAATTAAAAAAACAAGTTTTCTCAACTGATAGCAAGTAGCAACATTAAAACTTAAAACGAACACAAATTATTACGTATATGGGTGGGTTCGACCCCCTCGTCAATACCTCTCTCTTTACGCTGAAGTTTTCTTAGTACTTTTCAAGAGAGCTATTTATTCTAATTAAACGGCCTTTGTGATTAATGGGTCATTCTTAAAGAATTGGAAAAAAATTCCAACTTTAGCGTACCGAAAGAGGTATTGACGAGGGGGGAGAACCCACTCATATACGTAATAATTTCTGTTCGTTTTAAGTTTTACTGTTGCTCCGTACTTTCAGTTGAAAACACTTGTTTTTTGTATTTAATCACTAGTAGAGATTAAGGCCTTTCAAATAAATTTATTTTTTATTTATTTTGGCCTCAACAAAATGCAGTCTTTCAATATTCTTTCTAGAATGCAGAACATGAAAAGCATAATAGGGATGCTAGCCCATACTTTCAAACAGTTCGCGGTAACGAAAAAGTAAGTAAGGAGCGACCCGGCTCAATCGAAACCGACACTCTAAAAAACAAAATTTTGATACCAATATGTAGATCAAAAGAATTGGCTTTTTGTTCTGATTTTAAATATATAAATATCATTAAGGTTAGTCTTACCCATCAAAGGTTACGAGACTGAGAAAATTTTCCTGATTTTCGAAAAAGGGGGAAACAGCCCCTAAAAGTCAAGTGATATCAATGAAAATCACACGCTCAGATTCAGCGTATCAGAGAACCCTACTGTATTGCTTCTAAGCTCCTATTGGCTAAAATGTGGAATTTTGTATTTTTTTTTCCCCCAGAAGAAAGATGACGGATGCGCGTTTATTTGCTTTTTTCCCCATGGGTGATCGTATTGACCCAATGGTCCTAGAATATTGGGTGAAGGCTCATTCGAACGGAAATTAAAAAGTCTATCTTATTTTTCCCAAATTAATTAAAAAAAAAACTTTCCAAAAAATAATTTTTCAAAGAAAAGTATAGACCATTTTAAACTTAAGCTCAGGAGATATAAATACCTGTTAAAATTCAAACTCAAAACGACCATAAATTACTATTAAAGAATAAATGAAACCCAAAACGAACAGAAATTAAATAAACAGTCATAGCAAAAACATACCACAAGTAATTTTATAAATGAATAAATAGATCTTAAAGCGAGTAATGCTTAGATTGAATATGAAAATCAAGCTTAAAATGAAAAAAAAATATTTTGCTATTGAAGTATAAATGAAACTTAAACGAACAGAAATCAAATAAACAATCAATACAGACGCACATACAATAGATATTGATGTAAATGAATAAATAAATCTTAAAATGAGTGAAACTTAAATTTAATATGAAAATCAAGCTTGAAACGAACAAAAATCACTACAAACAAGAGTTTGGGTATCGCCTCCTTCTCTCACTGCAAAAGTTTAAAACCTACGGCGTCATTGGCGCTTTACTGAAAACCAATTTTATTACAAATATTTTCTTTTGTACTTAGTATTGAAAATAAACATTTAAATTATAGTAAAATTTTGAACTGATGAGCTTTCAGCAGCTTATGACTTAAGACTGAAAACTTATATGCGTCTTGAACAGTCTTGGAAAGTATAAACAACATCAAATTGAATATTTGATATATAATGATATTAGTTGTTGAAGGGTTCACCAGTTCAATAATTTATTTCACTCTAATTTTATTAATAAAATTCAAACTCAAAACGACCATAAATTACTATTAAAGAATAAATGAAACCCAAAACGGACAGATCACGGATGCACGTTTATTTGCTTTTTTTCCCCATGGGTGATCGTATTGACCCAATGGTCCTAGAATATTGGGTGAAGGGCTCATGCGAACGGAAATTTGAATTTGATTTTGAATTGAAATTATCAAGTATTTTGCAATAGGTTGCATAAGTTGCATCAAGACGCTGGGTACTAAATCTTAAAATTAGTGAAACTTAAATTTAATATGCAAATCAAGCTTGAAAAGAACAAAAATCACTACAAACAAGAGTTTGGGTATCGCCTCCTTCTCTCACTGTAAAAGTCTAAAACCTACGGCGTCATTGGCGCTTTACTGAAAACCAATTTTATTACAAATATTTTCTTTTGTACTTAATATTGAAAATAAACATTAAAATTATAGTAGAATTTTGAACTGATGAGCTTTCAGCAGTTAATATCATTATACATCAAATATTCAGTTTAATTTATTAGTTCTATCTAAAGTTGTTCAAGACCAATACAGTTTCACTACAAACAAGAATTTGGATACTGCCCCATTCCTTATCTGTAAATAAAAACCAAAAGCCTACTACGTCATTGGCGCTTCACTGAAAACGAATTATATTACAAATATTTTCTTTTCCAGTTCTTTCAGCATTGATAATAAAAATAAAATTAGAGCGAAATAAATTATTGAACTGATGGACCTTTCAACAACTAATATCATTATATATCAAATATTCAATTTGATGTTGTTTATACTTTCCAAGACTGTTCAAGACGCATATAAGTTTTCAGTCATAAGTCATAAGTTGCTGAAAGCTCATCAGTTCAAAATTTTACTATAATTTTAATTTTCATTTTCAATATTAAGTACAAAAGAGTATATTTGTAATAAAATTGGATTTCAGTAAAGCACCAATGACGCAGTATGTTTTAGACTTTTAAATTGAGAGAAGGAGGCGATACCCAAACCCTTGTTTGTAGTGATTTTTGTTCGTTTCAAGCTTGATTTGCATATTCACTTTAAGTTTCACTCATTTTAAGATTTATTTATTCATTTACATTAATATCTATTGTCTGTTTGTTTGCATTGATTGTTTATTTAATTTCTGTTCGTTTTAAGTTTCATTTATACTTCAATAGGATTTTTTTTTTCGTTTAAAGCTTGATTTTCATATTCAATCCAAGCATTATTCGCTTTAAGATCTACTTATTCATTTATAAAGTTACTTGTTGTATGTTTTTTGCTATGATTGTTTATTTAATTTCTGTTCGTTTTGGGTTTCATTTATTCTTTAATAGTAATTTATGAGTAGAGATGACCCTAAAGGTCCCACGATTCACCCCTGCTGCCACCTACAACTTTTTTTTACATAATTTATGTCTGTTTGTTGTCAGTGAGAATGAAAAAACAGGAATTTTGTCACATTTATGGATGTTTTCTTGGATGGTTATGCGTGTGGGTCAATTTATTTGATGTTTTTCATGGATGTCAACAGTAATTTATGGATGTTTTTATGGTTTTTGTCAGTGAGAATTTGAAAAACAGGAACTTTCTCACATTTATGTCTGTTTTATGGTTTTTGTCAGTGAGAATGGAAAAACAGGAACTTTCTCACTTTGATGGATTATTGAGTCTAATGGGGGCAGGTCAATGACACTTCCTTCATGTTGTTGCCCGAGGCAAATGTTATGAGTTTCCAGGAAACAGTTAGATCACGTGTTTCCTTCTCAGCCAATCAGAGGGCTTGCTTACATATTAGCGGCGGAGTGAATATATGGAAAGGATTTTTGCTATAGTTTTATTAGTCTGTGAATAGAATTCAAAGAGAATAGTTTATTTGGATATATATTTGTGTTGATGGCGAGTGGAATGTTTACCCTATTAGAAGTTGATAGTGGAGTTGATGGTAATAATACAAGAGCACCAAACATTGCGGTGGAAATTACGAAAGGATCGCGGCTTTGTCTGGAATGGGATGCAGTATATGCAAGATATGTGATATCCTTGAGAAAATTTAAAATGGAAGATCAATTATGTTTCTCCGCAAAAGTTGATATAGCACATGTGAATAGACTTCAATGTGCTTTAAGTGCTTTAGTGAAACATATCGAAGACAATAAACTCTATCGCTAATTGTACATGCATAGTATTATTGATGTTATAATTATTCAATAAAATTGTTTCGAAAATGTTCCCTTTCTTTTCTGGTCAGTCTAGAGTCAGCAGTCAGAGTGAAAGGACTGAAAAATGAATAAATTTGAGAAAGAGAGAATTAAGTCAAATCTAGTGTTTATGGAAAAACATTTGATTTTGGATGATGATTTTCTCGAGTTATCTCTTCAACGCAGGATATTCTCTCAGGGAACACTTGACAATATAATGAAAACTAAAAACCGGAATTTTCTCACTTAAAAAAACATGAATTTTCTCACTTTTATGGATGTTTTCTTGGATGGGTATGTGTGTTGGTCAATTTATTTGATGTTTTTCATGGATGTCAACATCAATTCATGTCTGTTTTATGGTTTTTGTCAGTGAGAATGAAAAAACAGGAACTTTCTCACATTTATGGATTTCAACAGCAATTTATGTCTGTTTTATGGTTTTTGTCAGTGAGAATGAAAAAACAGGAACTTTCTCACATTTATGGATGTCAACAGTAATTTATGTCTGTTTTATGGTTTTTGTCAGTGAGAATGTACATGCTCGACGCGAATGTTATGAGATTGTTTGGCTAACCTAACCTGAGAAATTGGTTTACATAATCGGTGGGGGAATTATTGATTCACGAAGAGGGAATTAAGAAACATTATGGTTTCTTTGATCTTTAGGCTAACCTAACCTGAGAACTTGATTTATATAATCGGCGGGGAAATTATTGATTCACGAAGGGGAATTAAGAAACATTATGGTTTCTTTGATCTTTAGGCTAACCTAACCTGAGAACTTGATTTACATAATCGGCGGGGGAATTATTGATTCACGAAGGGGAAATTAAGAAACAAACATGGCTTCTTAGTTGTTTGGTTAGCCTAACCTGAGAAATTGATTTACGTAATCGCTAGGGGAATGTATTGATTCACGAAAGGGGAATTAAGAAACAAACATGGCTTCATTGTTGTTTGGCTAACCTAACCTGAGAAATTGATTTACATAATCGGCGGGGAAATTATTGATTCACGAAGGGGAATTAAGAAACAAACATGGCTTCTTTGATCTTTAGGCTAACCTAACCTGAGAACTTGATTTACATAATCGGTGGGGGAATGTATTGATTTACGAAAGGGGAATTAAGAAACAAACATGGCTTCTTTGTTGTTTGGCTAACCTAACCTGAGAAATTGATTGCGTAATCGATTGGGAATTTTATTGATCCGATAACGGGAAACAGGATCACGTGTCTCCTTCTCAGCCAATCAGAGGGCTTGCTTACATATTAGCAGCGGAGGGAATATGAGGAATGGATTTTTGCTATAGTTTTATTAGTCTGTGAATAGAATTCACTAAGTTTTTAGTTAGCAGTGTAATAACATGAGTGAACAAGTTGAGTTATAAATATCCTTTTATTGCAACTGTTCTATTTGTAAAGGACATTTTTTATGATTTTGAACATTCTCATGAATCTACTGCATGTTTAGACAGCATAGAGGCAGAGACAGATGAGAAGAATCTGGAGGAAACGAGAAGAAAAATTATATGTGACATGGAGAGAAATTTATACCAGTTGCAAGTATGTTGACATAAAAGAAGGGTTGATATGATAGAAAAGGAAGATCAAAAGAAGAGACTGGTAAAAGAGGGCTTTCTCTATAGTGTAAAAGACAGCACTGAAAATCCAATGAAAAATGTATATAAAGCAAGATATAACTCGGATTATTATGATGATTATGTTCTAAGAGAAGAGAAAAAGTGGCCCTTTAAGAGACAACATAAGAGGTCATTCTACAAAAAGGATTTTAAACAACGGAAACCATGGTGGAAGAGTTCTCATATATGATTTAACGTTAAATCTAATTATTAATATGTATAATGAGTTTTATATTGTAATCATACAATAAATTTGTTTGTATTATTTTAATTTTCATATACTAGATATATATAGAGTGAGGATACTATCAGAGACTTCTGTACATGAATAGTTCAGTTTGATTAGATCACTCCATAGAGTATTATCAGTCCACAACCAAGTTTTCTATCAATGATAACAAAAAATAATTCATTCATTCTAATCTTTATTCTCTTGAAATATCAATATTCACAATGCTTTTTCAATAAACTATATCTGGTTCAATTATCTGAATATCTATGTCACCATCCTCCACTACCACTATATCTACCAGAGGGGGTGGTATACATTCAATTTCAAACTCCGGTTCATCATTTATTGATATATCAATCAAAGGGATGGGCCTGTATTCAAACAAATCGCCGCGTACTCCTATTGTAGGCAAACTAGGAGCCAACCGCTCGTCATCCTCTATGCAAAGACGGCCTGAAGGCCCCCGCTGTACCACATCTTCCGACGTATACGACAGACCATCTTCCGTATAATGTACTTCTAGCACATCATCAGTACCTTCGAAGGTTGTAGTAGTACAAAGAAGGACCTCCTCATCAAGTGAGAGATCCCAACCAAGCCATACATCCTAGAAGATTGATAACACTATGATCAAAAACTAGAGTTTCCTGCGGAAAACCTATATTAGTTCAGATTTTACGGGAATAGTTTATTTTCGAACCAAAGAAATGTATTTACCATAATTTTCTTACAAAAACTAGAGTTCTGGTACAGTGGTGAGTTGTAGTAGTAGTAGTAGTAGTAGTACTAGATGAACCAAAATAACGACACTATTAAGATTTGAATGAATTTATCTCTCTTTCGGCAACTAAATACAGTAATAGGATATGATGGCGTCAACAAAGTGAAAATCCGCATAAGAACTCCAAACAGTTTTGTGTAAATGATTTTAAACAATTTTTTATTTTGATCCCTATCCACATAGCAAATATTTTTCATAGTTAAGGGGAGGAGGGGCACTGTTAGATATGGCACACTGAGATTCATAACTATAATGTCCTCATGAAATAAGGCCCCACTTGACGGATATATATCTAATTTGGAATGGAGAGAGCCTGATCATTTGAATATATATTTGTGACGTATATCTGTATTCAAACAAAAACTCTTTATATTATCTCTTATATACGTGTAAAATTCCATGTAGCGTTCATCAAAGGTTCATCAAATTCTAACCAAAATGCAGGACTGTTTTCTTCCTCAAATAAAGATTAAACCATTATTTCCATTAACTTTATTAATGTTTATTCCTTCAATGACTAATATTCATGATTTTTAATTTTCGTGCTTTTGATTTTATATTGATGAGGAATTTAATCACAACTTCAACTAGTTATTTTTTTTGTTCGGCATAGATGAAAGGTCCAATACCTGAGTTAAACTAAGACGTTTCAATTTCAGGAAAAAGTTACATTTTGACATCATTTGACAATTTACTAATTTTAAAGTTTTCTTTAGTTTCAAAAAATGTTTTTTGTCAGTCATCATCTTTTAATCATTCACAATTAATACTAAAGAAAACCACTTTCCACGGTTTATCGATGTTAAATTATTAAGAAGGCTATTATTTCTTTGAAATATATATTTTACATTTTTAATTTTCATGCTTTTGATAAGTATCTTGTCCTTTTGGTGTAAATTGCAGCTGATGGCTTATCGCAAAATCACTGTTTCAAGTTTTTTCATATACTAAAATTGAAGGAAGCTAGAAAATGCAAAAATTCTTTTTACCCGAATATTCTTCAGAGCCAAACCTAACTACGACCTGAAAACAATAATATAACTTATAGTTGGACAAAAGTTTTTTTAAATATCTCTTTCCAAACATCATTTGGAACTTGCAAATTATTATAAGTAGTAACTAATTACTTAATTTTTAATGAACTTATAATTAATTGAACCAACGATCCAAATTTTTTGATACCACAACAATAAATGACAAACGAAAAAAGAATATAAAAAAACTACAGTATTTTAAGATGTACAGAGTTTGGCTCATGAAATTGAATAGAACAACGGACTATGACAAATAGCTTCAGAATCAAAATGTGACCCAGTCGAATAAAGATCCATCCGGCATTTTTGGTCATTCATCCCCCACCAAACAAGCAGTGCAGTTAAAACCTACTTAGAATCTATACTTAGACCTTGAAACTAGAAGAAACTAAATTTTCTGTAAAGTTATGTCTAGCGATAGACTTATTAGAGTGACAGAAACTTTTTTTCCACAACCCACAAGAGGACATTTTTCAACTAAAAGTAAAGAGCTACTAGACTAAATGAAACATGTGCTGAAATAATAACGAATAATTGTTCAAACTTAAATTTTCTGTAAAGTTATGTCTAGCGATAAACTTATTAGAGTGACAAAAACTTTTTTCCATAAGAGAACATTTTTCAACTAAAAGTAAAGAGCTACTAGACTAAATCAAAGATGTGCAGAAATAATAACGAATAATTATTCAAACTTAAATTTTCTGTAAACTATTGTCTAGTGATGAACTGGTTAGAGTGACAAAAACTTTTTTTCCACAAGAGGACATTTTCAACTAAAAGTAAAGAGCTGCTAGACTAAATAAAAAAAATCATGAATTTATGCACAGTTTTAACTAGCTAGGGCTAAATTTGTTAACGATGGATCATTGAGGACATTTTTCAACTAAAAGTAAAGAGCTACTAGACTAAATCAAAGATTTGCAGAGATAATAACGAGTAATTGTTCAAACTTAAATTTTCTGTAAACTTTTGTCTACTGATGAACTTGTTAGAGTGACAAGAACTTTTTTTTCCACAAGAGGTCATTTTTCAACTAAAAGTAAAGAGCTACTAGACTAAATCAAATATGTGCAGAAATAATAACGAATAATAGTTCAAACTTAAATTTTCTGTAAACTTTTGTCTAGTGATGAACTTGTTAGAGTGACAAGAACTTTTTTTTCAACAAGAGGACATTTTTCAACTAAAAGTAAAGAGCTGCTAGACTAAATAAAAAAAAATCATGATTTTATACACAGTTTTAACTAGCTAGGGCTAAATTTGTTAACGATGGATCAT
>JAQQPU010029690.1:0-10015 GCA_029168905.1 Artemia sp. Kazakhstan ARC1039
AAATTTTTTTTTTTTTATTTTTAATTTGAATAATACAGCAAGGAAAAAACAAAAATAAGCTTAATAATAACTGACATTCTTATTTTTCATTTATTATGAGAATTTTGCATTTCTCCTAAATTGATTAGTAAGTTACCGGGGCCTTTGAATTGAACACGCCTCCTCTAGTCAGTTGAACTATAGGTGAAAGAGTCTTAACATAGCCATACAATAAAGTGTCATTTCACCTTGAACTGAATAAGTGAGTGTAAAATGACCAATCATTTTCAAGGTTAGTCTTCAATATGGAACGTCGGAAACTGGAAGGAATGTTAGATTGAACAAGGTGGATGTGAAATATGAGGTCATGTTAAGATTAGGTCAATAAAGAGAAAAGTTTGACTCATCGTTAAACCTAAATTTAAAGTTGAAATCACTTTGTTAGGAACCTAGACTTATGTACGAGACATCACAAAATGATTTACTGTTGTTTAACTTTTAAGTAAAAATGACAGCTTATTTTAGCTCAAAACTTATTTTATTTCAGAACTCGACTATGTACTATTGTGAAAGAGCGGCGCAGGTCGCATTGACGTTTAAGTTTAACTTTGGGATCATAAAAATCATACATTATGCTAATAAAAATTTTAGCCTATTTCACTGTTGAAGTTTAAATTTCTATCCTTTTCTTCTTCTCTATTTTTCTTCTTGCTACTTTTTTTCGTCAAACATTTGACCATCACATCTTAACAAGAAAATCAAACTAAATGTTAATGAGCCAATCTTTAAGTCCAGTCTTGTCTAGCAAAGCTTGTATAACCCAAGAAATAAAAAGGCGATTAAATAAAAACACCCTTATAAGAAAACGAAAATATTTTTTACTTTTATGCAATTAAAAAACGGCGCTGGTAACTTCAATTTTTAAGGGAAAAGTGTGAAAATAGGGAAACCCCAGCTTAAGGTGGGGTGGTAAAAAAAAAATTCAATCTTTGGTGGGTTTGTCAGACACAGTAAAAACAAAAGCTTTTAGTAAATGGAAACGGGAAATCTTTACCATTGTGTTGGTCTCGTGCGGCTTAGTGTAATGGCAACTGTCTGCTAGAATCAGGTGGTAAAAAGAATATCCCCAAATTTAAATATAAATAGAATTCTTTTATGATGGGTCAAAACATATTTTTCCTTAACACCATCCTAGTTAGTATTGTGGGGCACGAGTTCAATGTCCTATTTTTACTTATCTTATTTTTACTTATTTAGATATTCATCTAAATATCGAGAGATATTTATTTTTTTTTACTATCATTTCTATGAGAATACTTTTTAGTTGTACTTTTTACTTTTTACTTTTTAGTTGGACTACTCAATAGAAACGAATTGGACCGCTGAAATTTTTTGACTAGAATCTAATGCAATTCTTCGTTTATTTGTTCAGATTTGTATAAATTTAAGTAGAAACTAAATAAGGATAAAGAATAAAGGCCCTCCAGGCCATTGATGGCACATAGGGCATCAAATCACGTTTCAGTTGTTGGGTCTTTATCACACATCAATCTATTGTGGGGGGGGGGGGGTGGGGTCACCCCCTTCTTCCTCTCAATCTCCCTTTATCGGTCACTATCTCTCTGTCTCAGTATCTCTCAATCTCCCACCTATCTCCTACCCCTCTCCTCTACCTTCTCCTCTTTTCAAGGCGATACTTACGTATCAAGGAATATCTAACCTACTTTACAACACTACCCGTGTAGTTTGAGGAGGTTAATTGTTTTGTACAATTCACCAGCCAAGTGTGTATCAGCCACCTAACGTAGAGTTTGCAAGTCTAACTTATCATATTCAAATACTGGACGCGTGTTGTACTAACCAGTGCTTGCACCCATTCCTTGACCTGAAGCTTGAGCAAATGCTTCAGCCATAGTTTGAGGTCTGGACAAAGTTGGTTGAGCAGCTTCACTGACAGGACGTGTACTTTGCTCACCCATCATACCCATGCTGGGTACATGGAAACTGGCTGGATTGGATTCCTGATTCAAGACAACATCTACTTTTTCTAATCGATCTACGACTACTGGACGTTGCACCATAACAGGTCTCTCAACGTACACGGTTTGCATAACTGGTTTTATACTTTCCATTGTAACATCTATCATCTGGGGTTTATCTACCATGATGGTGTTAACAACTGGTTGAGCAACGTTCATTACAACGTTACCAATAACCGGACGTTTGTTTTCAACCATCACATCGACATACTGTGGCCGGTCTATGGTACTAGTTACTACCTGCAATATAGAAAGTTGGATAAAATACCACAAAGTCAGCCATAGAACATCAGTATTTTGTATTTGAAAATTTTCCACAATATGGTGTGAAAAAGACATAAATTATCTTCAGGCTTTTCATCACTTCTACAAAGTGGATTTTAATCCAAAGTTCAAACTAAAATATCTTATTTTATTTTTTATAGCTCTTTTAGGCCTTGCATTCCAATTGCATTTTAAGGATTGCAGTTGGTTAGAAGAAATACACGCCTGTGTATGAAAGAGTATTTCATTTATCAATTAATAAATTTAGACTGAATGTCCATATAAATACATTCAAACGTAAAAATACAAATTAGAAAAATGAACAATCGTGCATCAATCAATAATGAAACGCTTGTAACTGCTATTAATTTACGAGTTTTTCTAACATTTTAGTTATTTGAAACACATGATTATCAATTCACATAATATGTAATAGAAATAATGAAAGTCTGCATTTGGTTAGTGATACAAATATTTTTAACCTAGAAAATATTAGAACTACAATTATTATTTATTAAGCAGGAATTGTAGGATGACTGGAATTGATTTCTTGCTTATTCAGGGGGAGGGGGGTGAAATTAAAATTTTTTAGGGAAAGTGCTTTCAAATGTTGTTTATAACGATAAGGGTCAATAAATCCTTTCACTGGTGTCATTATTTGTATTGAGAAACGTGGAAGATGCAACGAAATATTCTATCATATATAATATATGATGATAAATATTTTGCATATATATCATATTAGAACTAAAATTATTCTTTATTAGGCGGGGATTTTATGCTAACTGACTTTACTTATTGCTTATTCATGGATGGGGCGGGGGGTCGACATTACAAATATTAAGGAAAAATACTTTCAAATGTGTATTTCTAACGATAAGAGTCAATAAAACCTTTCATCAGCGTCATTATTCACATTGAGAAACGTGGAATGTGCCACGAAATATTGAAGGAACAAGACGCCACTAAAAGGTTCCACAGTATCAAAAGCAAATATGTATTTCAGCAGCATGATGGGATCTCTGTTTCAACCTTCTTCCTGAGGTTCTTTTGTGATTTGACCAAGTCACTTAGGATGATTGTTACTGATTTCATCAAATCCTTAGGAGTTCCATTAAAACACTGATCTACCATACCACTGCAAAATGAGATTCCAAACAATAAGAGATAATGGCGGATGAAGGAACAATCCAAATGAGGTGCCAACCTACAAAAATTGTGTATACCAAATGGTTTACGCTACACGTCGTCAAGGCGTGCCACTCAAAGTACAAACTTTGCCATGTATGATAAGAAGAGGCGCAGCGTCACGAAAGTGTTCCACTAGTAGCGGAACAGCTGCCTCTACAAGATGGAGAAGTATACCACGTGGCGATATGGGCAACCTTCTAGAACAATCGAAGAGGATAAAGAATTNTGGCGATATGGGCAACCTTCTAGAACAATCGAAGAGGATAAAGAATTATGATTCTCAAGAGCCATTACTGGCGCTTAGGGCGTCTCATCGACGTCTCAAATGCTGTCTTTTTTTTTCAGGGACTGGTAGCAAGCCTGTCGTCCAAACTTGCTACGGCGGTAATCGAGCTCCAGGCCCCGTATTGACAAACAGAACATCAATCCACTATGCTACAACAAGTCGCACAATCGAAGAGACAAGTTTAAAATTTTTTACAGAGTCTTGAGTCCTGTACAGCAGGCTTAAAAGACAAAGAAAACAGACGCATTCAGTCTGGCTTCAGCAATCAAGCTTTTGCAAGGAACAAATGAAAACGGAAGTTACCATACATAGAGTGACTATGGACCAAAAAAAAGTAGTTGCACTGAAGGATCTGATTGACGTCACCTCGTTCGGTACTTTAATAAGATCCATGGATCCTTCCAGCTTATTTTTCAACTTTTCAAAGTGTCTTGATTCGTATAGCAATAGGTGTCTGAAAGGAAATTTTTAAGAAAATGTTTGAAGGAAATTAGGTGTTGAAAGGAATAAGAAGAGGAAATTATTCCTTGGAAAATATTTTATGTAATATTTCCCTTTTACTTCAATTTTTCACTGTCAAAGTGAGTTAGAATTTAGACAGTTTCAAAAGCCATATTATAAACTGCCATTTTAAAGTAACATTATTATCTCTAATTTAATCACAAGCTATATTAGAAACCATCTCTGGTGATAAATATCCTGGACTTACAACCGAATTGTCATTTATTTTTTCTTCCCCAGTTACTAACCAAAAACATTTTTATGGAACCCATATGACAACAGCTCGTTAAGAAATATGGAGGGTCTAATTTCTAACTTTTTTCAAATAAATTAGTATAAAGTATTAAATTTGTACTTATTAGAATAAGTGTGATAAAGCACCTTATCAAACGGAAAAATGTAGGATTTGAATGAAGAAAAGAATGAAAGAGTTTACTTGTTACCCTTCAGGTCATAAGACATTCCAGACTGAGCAAAAGAAAGACTAAGACATAAGCTTAAACAGCTATATAAGTCGGAACTATCCTTAAACTTTAAAATAAATAAAATTAAAAAGAATAGTATATAGAATACAGAATAGTATACAATATTATCTAAAATTGTCCAAATTCATGCAATTTTTTCATTAAGAGAACTTAATCAAAATCGTACACCAAGAACTATAAAAAAACTTACCATGTCCTGAGTTCTAGTGACAATAATTTGATTAATGACAGGTCTTGGTCGCTCAATGACAAGATCAATTCGTTGTGGTTTCGAAATGGTTTGTATTTGCGGCGTGGCAGCAGGAGGAGGAGGAACATCAAAAGATTGCATGGACGGTTGAATCTGTGCAGTTGGGAAAGGTGCAGGATAAGGACGTTGCGGAGGAACCACAGCCATGATTGGACGACGAATCTCCACAGGAGGGGGTAGTGGTGCCGTTACTGGTGGTGGTGAACCTACAAAAGAAGTGTTTATTCTACATACTATGTTTTTAAAACTAATTCTACCAAGTGTTTGTCATCAGAACTAGAAAGGTTTCCAAATAAATTGATCAAGCGTTTAGATATAAAGCCCTGATCTAACCAAAGTGAATTTTTACAATGATTTTTTAATCTAAAATTAACAATAAGCAATGGAAAACACTATTTGAAGTTATATAAAGTGGGAAAAAATATTTTTCAGTCCTTAATATTTTCAGAAAAAAAAATCAACCTACCTAAAATCATTGGTGGTGGTGCGAAAAATGGTCTTGCCAATAGGGCTTTCTTCTTAAAAACAAGAGGCGAAAAGAGAGCACCAAGGCTAAAACCAGCTAGCCCTTGAAGGCCAAGTCTTTCTTGCTCAACTTCTCTAGACAAAATTTCTTCCGTTTGGCTCTGGCATTTGAACCCAAAGACATTCTCAGCACTACAGGGATGATCCTAAAATTAATAATGCTAATAATTAAGTTTCAAAAAGACACACATGGCATCTGTGTAAAGAGGAGAAACAAGGAGTGATTCATCCTAATAATGGTTCAAAGGACCATCTCCATCAGGACCGCTAAGAATGACTGAAGGATCGTGGCCTAAAACTGTGTTTTGTTGTTTTTCCAATACCTTTCCTAAGAAAAATTATTGAACGCCCCTCATCCTAAAGGGTTGGACCTGACAACCTCTGTACATAGACAAAAGCACAATTACAATATTATATATTTAGTTTAAGGGCTCCAAGCATTATCCAAGGCCTGTACCACTTTGAATCAGTTTAAAACAGATGTGACCCAATTGAATAGGCTCCAACAGTTTTGCTAAAGTACAGCTAGGTGATTAAATGTTGATTTATTTTATTCAACCCCGTTTCCTAGGAAAAATTATTGAATATCTCTCATTCTACAGGATTGGACAAGTGAATATGTAGGTGACTATACATTGTTAGGTGGTTGTTTAGAAATACTTTCTAAATCTTATCAAATTACAAATCTGCTTCTAGGCAATGAAAATTAGGGATGAGCCCTCAGTGTTTGACTATAGTATTTTATTTGGTGATGATGTTTAGATGTATGGTAATAGTATACCATAGAATTCGGGGGTGTAAACTAGATTGATTATCTTGCCTTTAGTATATCAGTCTATTGTTCTTACCTCTCGGACACATGTTTCAATTTGTTTTAATAAACAAATTGTTACCCCCAGAAATCCTTTCTTGCCCCCTGTTTTGGTACTGACTACATAAAATGAGTATTTCACACAGGTTCTTAAACACAGGGCCGTATCTAGTATTTTGTTCGGGAAGGGGGGGGGGGGGGTACACAAATTTATTTATAAACCGCATTAAAAATTTTTTTATATCCATTTTTGTTTCGTTTTTACGAGCCGGAAAAACATTTGGGGGATTCAAGCCCCCTACCGCCTCCTCCTAGATATACCCTTGCCTATTCATAAATTAAGCTTAGATACACCAATGTATTCACCAAAGACTAAACCTGGTGCTTAAATTCTAAGTAGATACTGGGTTAAAACGGTGGAATTTTCCTATAATTTTTATGATTTTTTTTTATTATGGGGTATTGCTAGTATATTGACATCGATTAACATTGTCTTCATGTGACAAGAAAAACATTATCAAATGCGATTAGTAATCAGATTTATTCGCGCCGTCAACACTTGCTCAATAATTAGTGAGCTTTTTATGAATAGTTTCTGAGACCACACTGGCCAGACAAGACGAGAGATGAGATGGGACAAGCGATCATCACGAGCAGGGTTGCCTCTCTGCCGGTTTTTTTGGTGCCACTCTGGTTGGCAAAATAGTGTCAGTTTTGTACAAAAAGTGTCATTTTCCAAAAATTTGCTGCTCGCGACGCTTCGCGTCGCTCGCGCTCATACCAACAAGCTTTTTATATTGAAAATATTTGCCAATCCGCTTGGGATCATCCCCGCGTGGTTTCCCGCATCTTTAAATTGACCAACATGAAATGTCGGATCTAATGCCATCTATCAACTATAAAAAAAGAAAATTTGATTTTACTAATGATTGCATAGGATTAAAGATAATGGAAGTTTTGGTATCAATTGTTTTTAGAATGATGGTTATGTATGAATATTCATTTGTCCATTGCCAAGAGTTCAAAGAAAAAATATGAAAAATATGAACGGAAATGTTGGAGCGCATTTTTGCGTCACTGGCCCAGTCACTGAAGAGGTCGCTAGATATTCTTGTGGGACACCAGTGAGCTCGGTGGATGTTTTTGCGTGGCTGAGTCGTTATGTAATGTCACCAGTGAGCTTTTCAGTCACTGGGCTTCAAGAGCTCCAGTCACGGAAATCGATGTGAAGATCGCAAAGTTAAGCAGTCACTGGCCCAGTGACTGGTTAACATAGTAACAGCTATTAACATAGTGGCGCAAAAATACACTCTTAGCTTTTCTTGCTCTTTTCTTATTTGAATTGTAGTCCACCCTCAACTAATAAAACATAAAAATTGAATTTGGACCCACTCAAGAATTGCAAACTGCTTGACTGACTTATCGTCTATGAGCCTACAAATTATTGCAACAACACAAAATAGTTGAACTAAACAACTGAAAACAACTGAAGGCTTCTCCGCCACATTGCAGTTAAATGTCTATCTCCGTCCTCTTCATTGCCAAGTATTTCGTACCGAAGATCACTGGAGGATCTTCGCTTATCACTGATAAGTTATCAGTGATAAGAATAAGAATATGCAAATTTCTCACACACAGATAGAGACAAACACGTTTATGTTTTTCACCGCAGATTCTTGCATCCAATAATAGCCGAGCGCGGAGTTAAGATAAGAATCTTAACTGACAGAAAAAGGATATCGATGCATATCTACATTGACAGTTTTCCTTCCGGTTTTCTGTCTGAAAAATTTTTTTTTTTTTTGTAAAATAGTTCTACTTAGCAAAAAAAGTGCCACTTTTGCTAAAAAGTGTCCTAATAGTGTCAGGTGTCCCAAAAAGTGCCATTCTTCAAAAAAATTGTCAAAAGTGACACTAAAATGTCACCGGTGGCAACCCTGATCACGAGCTGTTGAGAATCTGTGATTTAACTGTGAAATTTGACTGAAAAGACAATAAAATTATATGTCAATTATGTCGGCAAGCCTGTCATTCAAAGTGATTTTCACCACAAGGAACTCCCAAAAGCAGTCAAATTGCTAAAATGATAATTCCTTTGATCTAATTTTCAGTATTTTCCGAGCAGGTGTGCTAATACATTTTTAGAGACTGTCCTTTCCTGAACTTTAAATAGGAAATTCTTCTGAATTTAATCAGAAAAAACAAAATTCACTCTTTCTGATGTCAGTTTTATTCAAACAAATTACTCTATGGCATAAACCGCAAAAACTTAAACAGCTTTCCTAATACTTCCGGGAAAATAGGTGTCGGCTTTTAGTTTTATGTTATCTATTCGGATCACTTATCCATGGTCTAAAAATTATGGCAAGACCGCCGAATCAACTCTAAATAATTCGGCGCCACAAACTAAAAAAGTTCCTAATGGACGAGATAGTGTGATCCTTTAAGCTACCGCATTGCCTTAAAAACTACATTCATCACACTGAAAAAGTTGTTTAAAAAATAATAAATTTTCCAAAAACCCTTACCGGTGGAAGAGCAATAGGAAGAATGCAACTCTTGGATTTGGTAGAGAAAACGGTGCCAGGTGCACAGGCAAATATGCGAGAAGAGCCACGACGACATACGTTATAAAGATGGCATTCTCCTTTGACGGCAAACCGCCCAGTTTCTGAAGGACAGCTTACTCCTGAAAATGATAAGTCAAAATTCTTTGTTCTTAAATCTAGTTCGAGGATTGAGTGGACGAAGCCGCATGATTTGGAATGGCAGCTGCACTCCTGGAAAAAATACGACCCCGGTTCTATGATTTGAAAATAAGTCTGGGAACTAACCAGAAGAAGCTGTCCAGCTTCGGAAGGGTAGCGAACGTCTGCCAAAACTAGTTCTTTTTTCCTTAATCAATTATGAGGATTAACTTGACAAAACTGTTTGATTCTTGGTGTTTGGAGTATTCTGTTTTCTAATCAAGTCTGAGATTTGACCGAAAGCAACCGTCAGGTTTTCGAACTGCAGCATACGCTGGCAAAATATATATCTTAAGTTAAGTGTTTCCAAATCAAGCCAATGAATTGACTAGTAATACTGTCATATTCCAACGGATAAGGTTTCGTTTTCAATCAGGTCCATGAATTAACTTGAAGAAACCGTTCGATTTTGGAACGGTAGCCTAAAACTGCAAAAAAAATTGGAACAAATAAAAATCCCGAAATAGTTTTTTCTCCTCAGCCTCAGGTCTTTGAATAACAAGTAACATAATGAGAAGTATTTCTCATCTTAAATCACAGTTTATAGAATTAGCAGTATGATCATTCCCCATCTCACCCATTATAAAAACCCGGACCGAGGTGCAAGTGCTCCGAAGAACGTAAAAACATAAGCGGCATTAGATCTTTTCACGGGTAGACCAGTCAGATTTCTCTTGAACGCGAAACTTGGCTTCAACGTTGGAACACTAATTTTGAAGAAACTAATTTTAAATTAATTTATTCCAATACATACATGAAAATCGATAATTAGTAGTGCAATGTTATTATTAGATGTTTATAGGAATTAAAAATAGGTTTCGAAGTCTCAAGTTAGTTTCAAAGGCATTTTGAGAAAGTTTCTGCCAAAATACGTGTTCCAGGGTAATTGGACCGCTGATGGCAGATCAAATGAGAGGAGCTGTTTGTACGCGCCGAT
>JAQQPU010029692.1:0-10014 GCA_029168905.1 Artemia sp. Kazakhstan ARC1039
GTTTGCGCGATACCAAAGATGAAGAGATTCTCGGCGGCTTTTATGACTATGAACTACAAAAAGTTAAAAATAATAGTGAAATCTATCAAATTGAAAAGATATTAAAGACTCGTACTCGCAGGGGTAAGAAACAGTTACTTGTTCGGTGGCTAGGATACAACTCTGATTTTGATTCTTGGATCGGTGTTGAAGATATTGACAATGCCCAATGATTTCTATGTAACTTTTATGTCCAATGTTTCCAATCCTCTCTACAACGACTTGAATACGACAAGTGATTTTTGGACAAAACTCTCCCCCGCCATCAAATTTGACGGTGCGTATGAAGTGGCTCTTGTCGACTGTATTCTCAAAAATACCTATGACATCCTGAGAAAGGATCGTGTGTATGATATAAAAGTTATACCATTCGATTGGACACTCTTTGTCGACTATGAATGGGTTGAAGCACTTAAATCTAGCGAATATCCACCTGCCAAATTGAAATATATTGAATACGATAATATGACAGATTTGTGTCGTACAATCAATAGAAAATCTCATATCGTAGGAATGGTAAATTCCATTTTAATTATTCATTGGAACACGATAGGATTTACATTACATCACCTGTTGACACCGAAATAATTATTCTCAATGATAATATGAGAGACGTTCTTGGCTTTAAACAGGATGCGATCAATGGGAAAAATGCTGGCACCGTTTACGGGATTGATCAAGTTATTTTTGCTGATTATCCACCTGGTTTCGCCTCGGAATCTTGCATATTTCTCTATGCATCCTTTGTGGAAACATCGAGAGTCGGTAATTCAAATGTCCCCCTCCTACGTGTTCTTGAACGAAAAACAACTCATGAACTTGTTCATCACTATAATATAAAGCATCTTCAGTATGTTCCTGTAAACACTTCGTATTTGGAACTCTGTCAGTTAACACTAAGAAGTGAATTGGGTAATCCTCTAGCAATAACAAAAGGCTTAGCAGTGATTACATGTCATTTTCGACCCATTGTCGGCGACAGCACAATCACCTAAAATGAACAATAGAAGAATTCCATTTGTCTGTCCCGATATCGATTGCTATGTTGGTGCTTTGAGGATACGTCAAATAGGCAATGGATTGGACTACTACAAGGGGCGTACTACAATGTCTGGCTATGGTCTTGGTAGCTGGTTTGCTAGGCTATTTCGTTCTGCACTACCCCTTGCCAGAAAATATCTTGTACCTGCTGAATCAAATTTTGCTGCCTCCACACTACAGGACTGGGGGTTGGGCAAGAATTTCAAGGAGAGTGTTAAGGAAAATATTAGATCTTCAGCAAGAGCCATTGGTGAGCAACTAAAATCTCGACAAAATGGGGAGGAATTGAAAAGAATGCGTGTGTGTCATTCACTCATCAGTCTCCACCCAGGCGGGAAGCGAAGGACATCAACAAGGACTTTGAGTAATAAAACAAGGAAGACCAATAAGCAGAAGAAGAAAAAGAAAAAGATTGTTCGATCAAAGAAGGACGTCTTCTCTTAAGATGACTTATCTCCCCCACAAGGAATCATATCCATCAATTAGTTCCTCATTGAATCTATTCAATGCTGAAAATGTTGATGTCAGTGTCAAGTATGGCTACTATGAACAATTTCACCCCCAACAACCCCTCTCGGAAAATATACACTTTCAAATATTTTCCAATGAAGACTATTTCATTGATTTGTCATCAACATTTATCGATTTAAATGTTGCGGTGAAGAAAAAGTCAGATAATACAACTCCCAATGCTGGCGATGATCTCTCCTAGGAGAACTGTATTCTACACAACCTATTCAAACAAATTAATGTATTTATTAATGAAACATTGGTGAGCACTAGCAATAATTTATCCAACTATGCCAGCTACATACAATTTATGATGATGACACCAAAGGCATACAAGGAGTTGAGAGGACAATCATTGGGCTATGAACATCGATCAGGTGTTGATACTGACGGCGAGTTGACTACTGCAGTGACCCAGGAGTATCATCTGGTTGGGAAATTAAATCATGAGATATTCAATATATCACAATGGCTACCCCCCAATGTCAAGATTGACATAAAGTTACAGCTGGCCCCGTCGAATTTCATTTTGAGAAAAACACTTCCTGCAGGACCCAATGCAAATGTCATTATCACATCGGCAATTCTCCACGTCCAAAAACAACGGGTTATGAGCTCTGTTGCATTGGCAGTGGAAAAGCTAAGAGCCAATGGTAACAACATTAAACTTCTTGTCCCCCATACGATCACCAATCAACGTCACATTGCCACCGGCTCTCGTAGCTACAGCGATTCATCATTTATCAATGGAGAAATCCCTTCAAAATTGGCTTTGGTCTTTGTAAAGAGTGGTAGTGCCGTTGGATCCTGGACTGAATCCCCCCATGATTTTAATATTTTTGGTCTATCTAGCCTTGTGTGCAAAGTGAAGGGTATTCCACTGTACACTCTATCTTTTGACAAAAAATCCTATAGAACTCTGTAGGAGTTGACCGTGCAATCCCTAGATCATGACTCTCAACTATTTGAAAATGGAATAACCGATTCATTGTTTTCAAAAAATCATGGGGTAATTGTTTTGGACTTGTCGGGGACTCAGGATATGAGCATAGTACGAGCAGGGAATGTACGTTTAGAGTGTACATTTGCCGATGCTTTGACTGAGAGTATCACGCTAATATCACTGAGTCAACTTGAAACCTATTGGGAAATCACACCCGACGGCAGTGTTCTACTAGACCTAGCACCATGAACACAAACCAAATAATCAACGTATTTAGTATGGATCCATACATGTCCCAGTACAAGTCCTATTGCATACCTTCGGACTTCATTGAAAAAATTCCAAGTGTTAACAATACCTTAATCATTGTTAATAGCAGTCAATTGACTTTGAAGACCGGCCATTGGCTATGCATCTTTCAAACAGCGAAAAATATTGAATTTTTTGATCCTCTTGGCCTATCGTATAAATTCTACATGCCATACATCTGCAACTTTATTGAAAGCAGTGGGAAAACCATTATTCAAAATCAACGAAGAGTACAAGATTTAACGACTAAGACATGTGGCTTTCATGCACTACTCTTTTTCATGTTCAGATGTCGTGGCTACACCTACAAGCAGTTTCTCAACATCTACGTTGACTTACCTCGATTGAATGACTTTCTAGTGGAAAATATACTTACAAGCGTATTTAATATTGATTTTAGTGCCCTACGAATAAAATGTTCTAAAAATGTGTGTCAAATTGTTTATTAATAAAAATTTATATACATGATAAAACGACTTTTCTACTCTTTAGATTTCATCTTCTACTAGGTATAGGTATTTGTCGACAACAACTAGTTCAGGTAGATTATCTGAATTCACAGTGTACTGATCCTGATGTAGTGCAATGTCAGGGTCACATTTTATACAATAGAGTGTGACTTCACTCTTGTCATATCTCTTTGTATAGTCAATGATACTATTCTCATTCATTCTATAGAATTCACATGTTTCAATTTGCTTATTTGAAGCAATTTCACAAACAGTGTCCTCAAGTGTCGAATCACATTCCGTCACAGCCAAATAAAAATCAGTGGGCTTATAATCATAAGACCAATTGTCTTCACAACGATGACGTAGAAACCATATTCTTTTGCTGTTCTAGTAGTTGAATCGCTGACCCGGCTCCTCCTCCCAGAACAATCTAAAACCACGACGATACCAATCTCGTAGCAATAAACTAAAATCACGCTTAGGATTCTTTCCAATCATAGCTGGATATGTATTCTCCCACTGATTACATTTATCATAATGGCAATTGGAGCATAGGTGGCCTCTAGGATGAGAGTTACACACCTCTTCAAGACAGGAATTACAACCTTTAATTTGTACAGCATATCCTTTATGCAATTTACACGGGTTGCATAATCTGCACTTTTCATCATACTCATCAATCATTGTGCAATTCTCACATGATGACCAGCTGCCCAGTGTGTACATACATTGCGGACATGTATGGAACATTTTTTCATGTGTTGACACTCTCACTGCCACAATGAAACTGAGCTAGCAACAACAAAAATTGTCTGAGATAGAGAGAGAGAGGAGTAAATCATCCTTGAGCACCATCTTTCTCATGAAAAAAAAGTCCTAAATTTCTAAACTAATGTTTAAAAGCATATCCACAATATCATTTTGCCGTGTTGTGATCAATATATCAATAAATTGTGTAAATGCATTTGAATCACGGCGTAGAAGCTTCATACAATAGTCTAATGATGGAGAATCAGTTTTCATTATATCAACAAGCATTCCCCGAGAAAATATCTTCCTTTGAATAGACAGCTCTAGAAAATCGTCATCTAGAATCAAACGTTTTTCCATAAACACTAGATTCCCCAAGATTCGTTCTTTCTCAAATCTATCCATTTTTTAGTCCCAACACTCTCACAACCAACTTCAGACTAACCAGAATTTTTTCTACTCTAGAAAATATACGCTAGTCTACTATAGAAAGAAAAATACCTTTGATTTAGAAACAATTTTATTGAACATAATTACAATAATAATATTCACTGATGCATTTTGTTCTCATCAATATATTTCAATAGGACATCTAATGCTGACCGAAGTTTATTTATATGGAGAATATTCACTTTCCCAGCAAAACATAGTTGCTCCTCCTGTTTAAACTTGCTTAATGATATCACGTATCTAGCATACATACTATCCCATTCAAGGCATAGTCTACAGCCAGCGGTTATTTCCACAGCCACATTCTGTACTCGTATATCGTTGCTGCTGCTGTCGGCTCCATCATTAATCTCCAATAATGTGAATGCACCACTCATTTTTTCTCCACTATTATCCTCTCAAATAAACTATTCTCTCTGAATTCAATTCTCTTACTAATATGAATTGTAGTGAAAACCATTCCTTTTATTCAAATCCCAACCACAAATCACGTTATCGTATATTGAACAACCTCTGATTGGCTCATTAAAAATACCCACGTCAAACGGTACATTCATTGTGCAATTGACAACAATAACAAAAACCTTGGCAGCTTTTCAAAATGTTCACGTGTAAATACAGTGTCAATGGCATGGGTTTTTCTTGCGCAATTCAATGTATATTTTCATGTACCCCTGAAAACAACAGCAATTTCAATGTATATTTTCATGTGTAATTGAAAGTGCCTAATAGGTAACTACTAACGACCTTGTCAATACCGTAGTTTTGAGGGTAAGCGACACTTCTTTTGATTCTAAAAATTTTTTCAACCCGGCGACAAACAGATTTTGAGGGTCAACGTCATTTGTTTTGGTAGGGCTTACGCTAGGGCTTATTTTGGTCAAAGAAGCATCATGAATACAAACATCAGATATTTCCCGTTACTTTGACCTACATAAGGGTTTGTTTTTGTGCAGGATTTTACGCTTCCATGCACATAGGTCTAATGGATACCAGCGGTCAGGTAGGTTTTCCCGCTACTCGGCATACGGAAGAGTTTGTTGATAATCTTACTGAGTGGTGGACGGGTAGTTCTTTTGTTTCTCCAGTGTATGTCAGTGATAGTACTTAGTTTATTGTATGTTTTCGATTAATATTAATCAAACAGTTCGTGGTAACGAACTTTAAGTAAGAAGCGTCCCGGCTCAATAGTAACCGAAACTAAAAAACGGAATTATGATACCAATAGACACATCAAAAGAATTCAATTTTTATGCTAATTTCAAACAAATAAGTTTCACCAGGGTTTAGTCCTACTCATAAGAAATTACGAGCCTAAGGATATTTGCCTTATTTTAAAAAAAGGGGGAACACCCCTAAAAGACAGAGCCTTAATGAAAATCCCACCATCAGATTAAGCGCATAAGAAAACACTACTGTAGAGGTTTTAAGCTCCTATCTGCAAAAATGTGAAACTTTGTGTTTTTTGGCAGAAGAAAGATGACGGAAGTCTGTTTATTTGTTTTTTCCCCAGGGTGATCGCATCGACCCAGTGGTCCTAGAATATCACAGGAGAGCTCATTCAAATGAAAATTAAAGGTTCTAGTGTCTTTTTTAAGTGACCAAAATGGAGGGCATCTATGCCCTCTTCCAAGCTCATATTTTTCCCAAAGCCACCCGAACAAAATTTTGAGATAGTCATTTTGTTCAGCCTGGTCAAGAAATAAAGTAACTTTGACCTTGAGGATGACTTAATCCCCCACAGTCCTTGGGGGAAGGGCTGCGAGTTATGAACTTTGCCCAATCTTTACATATAGTATTAGTTATTGGGAAATATAGAGGGGGAACTTATCAGGGGGGATTTCGTTTTCAGGGGGATTTTTTTCTGGTAGTGGGGGGTTAAGTGGGAGGATCTTTTTATGGGATAAGTTTTCATGGGGGAAGACACATTACTATGAAGGGGCGCTGGATTTTCCAGCATTATTGAAAAAACTATGAGAAATTACATAAAAAAGACAAGTTTTTTTTACTGAAAGTAAGGAGGAATATCAAAACTTAAAACGATGAGAGATTATTTCGTGTATGAAGGGGTTCGCCCCCTAGTCAATACCTCGCTCGTTATGCTAAAGTTTTTTAGTATTTTCATAAAAGTTATTTATTCTAACTAAAAGGCTTTTGTAATTAAGGGTCATTCTTAAGGAACTGGAACACAATCTGAACTTTAGCGTAAAGAGCAAGGTATTGCCTAACGGTGAACCCCTAATATATGTAATAGAAATATACGAATATACAAGTTCGTTACGTAGGTTAATTCGTAAGTTACGTATATTTATTACTAATAAAAACGTTCGTAAACAAAATTTAAAGTTCTAGTGCCCTTTTTAAGTAGCCAAACAATTGGAGGGCAACTAAGCGCCCTCTCCCGTCTCTTTTTTCAAAATCATCTAATTACAATATCGAGAAAGCCATTTAGCCAAAAAAGTAAAAATAATATGCAAATTTTGGTTTAAGTAAACATGTAGGGTGAGCCTAAACCAAAACCTGTATGCATTTTTTGGATCATTGAGTCTCTAGCGACGTCAATTTCAGGTACTTTTATGATAAGCCCTCTTCTGCTCAAGTTGTTTCATCGACGTTTTATAGAACCTTTTTTTTCGTTAGTTTCTTTCAGCTTATCGTGAGACAAGGCACAGAGAAGCGACATAATGAATGGAAAATATATAATTTGGGCTATTTATCTGCACATTATGGGGGGGGAGAGGTTAAGGGTAAGTATTTTGGACAATGTGAAGTTAGAAAAAAAATCTTACTACGCAATATGCAGAATAAGTGTACCTAATACATTAGGCATGCAGACCTGCTATAATTTACCCTCCCCCCTAAAGTGCAAATATAAAGCCCAGATTAGTTTCTAAAGTATTATACTTTTATCCTGCTTTGGTTGGTATACTTCATTAGAATTGAGAGTCAGAGAAACATATTAGAAGAACATTAGGTAGGGGGTATATCATACAAGTACCCTATTTTATCCACCCTTGTGTGCCAGCAACTAAGTCTGACGGGAGAGGTGGGGGGGAGGCTTTGTTAATTTGATGTTTGAAATTTCATTCACTAGTAAAATTGATAAAAAAAAGATTCAAAATATTTAAACCTTACTGAAATCAGATTAAGTAAGTCTGAGCTGAATGTTAGATGATTTGTTTAAGTTTGCAGATGGAGATTTTAAAGACGAAGTTCTGCTATTTTTAAAAAGAATGGAATGCCAAACTTTCCTCAAACAATAATGCTAATTACAGCCCAAACATAAAGTAAATGTGGGATTTTAAAGTTCATTGTCACATCCTAAATAATGATAAGTAATGAAAAAAAAAAAATAGTCAATTGCTGTCTCTTTTGTGTTCACACATCACATTATTTGCTCAGCGTCCTCTGACACTTTTCGAAGCTAATACTTTATCTTGTTTCTTATCTTTTATGATGAAATTATTCTTTATTCCTTAAAATTAATAGTATAAATGCAGACTTGAGATATGATTTCTATGAAAACTATAACTCTATTCGTGACTTTGCAGAGCGTATCCTATGGACATGGACCAGGGTTTGGATATGGATCCCATTCACACATGAAAAAGCCAGGGTAAAAATTAGTTAAAAAGTTATTAATCTCACTCAATTTCACTTGAAGCAGACCTACCTGTTGGTTAGAATTTGACACGTGTTTTGGGTCATATGAATGTATCCTTAATTTTTGAAGTACCCATCTGCATATTTCTCTACTTGTCCGTGAAAGCTGCCTAGAGATTCGAAATTGGAATTGATATGTCAATGTTGTCCATCATGGCGCTTCATCGAACACAATAGAAGAACTTACCCGTAACCAGTCGTTTTATTCAGTTTAGCCTGTGATAGTCGTTTTGTACGGTCTGCTGATAAAATGCGAGCCTATTAAATAAAGTGGTAGAACTTGAGCAAACATTGCATTGATCAACGAATGAACAATTGATCAAAAAATCAAAAGAATCAACGTTTTAGCGGCACAAGAATCAACTTTTCTTGCTGGAAATATTGCCTGTTTTTAAGATCATATGCGTCAGGTGACACTTGCCAAGCGTGGGGCGAAATACCATGCACGGGGTGATGCGTGACTTGTCACGAAGAGACGTTGTAGCTGCGCTACACTAAGAGTAACAGAATAAGTGACACTCCAAGATGTAAGAATCGCAACAGATAGCCCTAAGTCAAATTTTTTCTGAAGACTTTTTTACTTTTGACTTATGGGGAAAATGCATTCAACTCACCATATCCTCTAAGACAGAGCGTAGGGCGTCAAATGGGGCCTGTATATTCCCCCAAAGGGTATCTGTCTCCAAATTTCTCCTGGAAACTTTATTTTGAGATCCGATTATACCAGCCTAAATATTATGCGACCATGTGTTCTACAGGCTGAAACCTGGGATAAAACACAATACTGAAAGCTAAAACTATAAAATAATACTAATTTTTCAAGTGGAGCGGATGCAGGGGGAACCGGCCCAACAACTTAATTTTGGGTCCTCAATTACAAATATTATAACACATAGAAAATTCTTGAATATTAAGGATTTTAGAAAGCGGAGGATACAGGAGCCGACCACATTTGAGGCATTACCATAAGTTCAGCAAGACGTGACTTATCGTCCTCTCTGCTATACTAAATAAAAAAAAAAAACTTTAACTGAAAGTAAGTAGCGACATTAAAATTTAAAACTAACAGAAATTATTCCGTATATGAAAGGGGCTGTCCCCTCCTCAACGCCTCGCTCTTTACGCTTAAGTCTTTTATTGTTTTAAGAAATTAAGTTGTGAGACTGAGTCAAACGTAAGTGTAAAGAGCGAGGCGTTGTGGAGGGGACAGCCCCTTTCATATACGGAATAATTTCTGTTAGTTTTAAGTTTTAATGTCGCTACTTACTTTCAGTTAAAAAACTTGTCTTTTTTTATTATTTAATTTCCGAACATTTTTGAATTAATGCAGCTTTGATTTTGGCTAACCGTACATGAATAATTAAAACGAAATTCGCATATTAATTTTTCTTTTTTTTGACTAGATGGCTTTCTCGAAATTTTGTTCTGACGTAACTTACGAATTAACTTGTGTAACGAATTTCCATATTCGTATGTTTTTATTACGTATATTAGAGAGTTCGCCTCTAGTCAATACCTCGCTCTTTACGCTAAAGTTCGAATTTTGTTCGAATCACAAACCCCTGAATCATAAAGGCCGGTTAATTAGAATAGAAAGCTCTCTTGAAAGTACTAAAAAAAACTTTAGCGTAAAGAGCGAGGTATTGACTAGGGGGCGAACCCCTCATATACGTAATCATTTCTGTTCGTTTTAAGTTCTAATGTTGCTCCTTACTTTCAGTTGAAAAAAGCTTGTTTTTTTATTTAATTTCTGATCGTTTTTTTTAAATAATGCTGGGAAATCCAGCGCCCCCTTCATAGAAATGTCCCTTCCCCTAAGGAAACATCCTCAATGGAAAGATTCTCCCCCATAACCCC
>JAQQPU010029693.1:0-10014 GCA_029168905.1 Artemia sp. Kazakhstan ARC1039
TAAGACTCTAAACTAAAACTCTTAACTGAAAATATCTAAGGTGTTCCTACTTACACTATTAAGCATTCGAAAGAATATTAATTTATCTCTGACACTAAAGTAGGGAAGCCATATTGTTTCTTAAACCCATCATGATTCATTAGAATTCCCCGTCAGATTTCCATCATTGGCGATTATGTAAATCAATTTCCTAGAAATATGGACTTCTGTCTGTGTTCAAGAAACATCAAACAATTTGACCAACACTCATAACCATCAAACAACCATCAACATAACCAGAAACCATGAAATAACCATATAACCATCAACAAACAGAACAGAAACAACATCAAATAACCATCTAACAGAACAGAAACAATATCAAATAACCATCAAACAGAACAGAACTATGAAAAAAAACATCATATAACCATCAAACAGAACATAACCATGAAAAAACATCAAACAGCATACCCATCAACAAACAGAACCACGAAACAACATCAAATAACCATGTTTTTACCGAGGACATTAAATCTCGTTCTGCGCTGGTACTGTCATTCCTACTGATTCCCATGAAATTCTTTTTATTCGTCCAACTTTGTCTTTGCCAATTATACTTAACACGTGGAGATGTTCCAGGGGAAAATTTTTAGCGACGTTGGAATTGTCTGAAGGGTTTTTCTTATGGGGAGAGAGAATTTTCTGCGGGAGAAATTCTTCTCCATGCGGCAATTTTCCACAGGAGCGACTTTCAACTTGAAGTTGGGGGAGTTCCGGGGAATAGTTTCCGCAGAGCGGGGATATCTGACATGATTCAAAAACTATTGGAAATTGCAATTTTTTTCTCAAATGAGAGTATGCTAAGGAGAACTTTCAGGTGGAATCGTCCGCAAGATATTTTCCTGGAAGATTTTTAGCAAGGATGGACTTGTCCGGGGGGAGTTTAATAGGAGGGAGGTATTACGTCAGAGGAACTTAACTTAGAGAAACTTTCTGTAGGGGGGGAGGGAGGGAATTACTCATGGAGAGAAGCTAGATTTCTCGGTATTGTCTATAAAACGATGAGAAATAAAAAAAAAACGTTTTTCAACTGCGTGTAAGGCCACAACATTAAAATTTAAAACGAATAGGAATTATTCAGTATATGAGGGTTTCTGCCCCCTCTCAATACCTCACTCATTCCACAAAAGTTTAACTGTTTGTCCAATTTTTTAATGACAACTTCCGAAACAGGGGCCGTTTAGTTAGAATAAAAAACTTTTCAAAAGCTGTAAAATACTTTAACGTGAAGAGCGAGGTATTGAGGAGAATGTAACCACCCTCGTATACGGAATAATTACTGTTCGTTTTTGAGTTTTAAAATTGCTCCCGACTTTCAGTTGAAAAAAATATTTTTTTCTTAATTTAATGCAAGTAAGAGACTGTATCGTCGAATGTTGATACGTTTTGGGCAGTGGCGTAGTTCAAGGGGGATCAAAATCAAGGATCCAAATCGTGGAGGTGGGTGGGTGGTCAAAGTTGAAGCCAATTTTCCCAAATCAAGTGAAAATGACAGTAAAAACTATAAAATAATCAATTTTGTACCATAAATATACTATTTGATACTATAAAGTACTATAAAAGGATTTTTATAGTACTACAAAGATAAATATAAACTGAAAAAAACTGATCTGTTTCTATTGGTGCTTGAATTTTGCAGATTTATCTTAGTTTTGACAAGATTTTGGAAGAAACTAAATTTCATCTGGGGGGGGCAAACTAGGGCTGGGGGGGGGACCGTGGTTTAGGAGGGTAAGATGCCCGCTGCCCCACAGCAAAGTACGCCCCTGGTTTTGTTAAGGAGAGTATGGATCACTCTTCAGTTCTATGAATATCAAGAATGTCTGGTTTCTATGACATTATTGTGAAAACAATGACTGAACTGATCACAAACCAGCAACTTCTTATTATTAATTAAAAAGTCGAGAATTTATGAGCACTGTAATGAGAAGCGTTCCTTTAACTTTACTGAGAAAAATAGCAAGGATGAAACCACTGAATAATATAGAACATGTGACCCTGTTACAAGACCAGTATGCTGTAGATCCAGATAATCGTCCTTCTCTTGTTGCTTGCTGTACAAGACAAGTGTTATTATGTATAAGAAGACGTGGAAGAAAAAAAAGTATTTTATTTAAGAAAAATCATCTTTTAAGAATATTATCACAATTTATTCTTAGGGCATTAAAATCAATATCACACAAACATGAGGGTATATTTTCAACTTTAAAAATCATTCAAACAAGGTCTGTTGACACAACTTTTCAGAAACTCTCTCGGAGTAGGTTCTTACAAACTGTATACATTTTGAACTTTTCGCTTTAATTTTCCAACAATTGACGAAAAATAAAATTACTATTATAAAGAAGATGACAGGAAAGAATTAATGGAAGTAAACTGAATGTTTAAAATATATAATTATACTGAATCCTGGAAATCTCTAATTCGACCACATTTTTTTTTCAATGTCATAACTAAAAACATGTTTAAAGTACATTTGGTTTTAGATAAAGCAAAAACGACGCAATAAGCTTAAGAAGGTTTACGATTTTAATAATTGATAGTACTTTCGGGTCGTTTTAAGCTTGAATTATTTCAGAACTTCATTTCCGCTCGTCTTAAGTTTTAATATGGCTCGTTAATTTTCTTAGAAAAAACAGAAATTGCTATAAAATATGGCTATAAAAGTGGCGCAAAATGATAGTTACTTTTTTTCAGGCTGGTCAGCAAATTCAAAGTCTTTTGCCATACCAACAGCTTAACTATCAGTCGCATTAGCTACCAAAATTTTTATTCAAAAGTATTTTGTGGAAAATGTACTTGAAAGAATCCTCCTCGGAGAATGTTCAAAATACCAGATATGAGTGAAATTGAAGAAAGAGAATAAAAATGACTGACTCTTTAAATTTCTTTATTTGTGACCTTAAAATGAGCGTTTTCTAGGTGTGGTGCGACAAAGATATCATTATGACAACTTTGATGCATATAATAGCTTTCGATTGATTTCAAAATCCATGTCAAAATTCCATAAAAGCTCAAAATTAATACCCTAATTAAAAACCCCTTATTCAGATGTTTTCATACGCATTTTCGACAACCTGGATGTACATAGTGTCTTTTGAATTATTTTAACACCACCCCGAAAATTTGGCTTATTACCCTTACTGTTCCTCATCTAGTACACACACAATTTTGTCAACCTGAATAAGCAAAGTATCTTTAAATTTAATTCAACATCCCCATCAACATTCCCTGGAAAAATTCTGCTAATTACCGTTAAATGTTCCAAAAATATTGAAGATGCGCCCTTTTGACTACCTGGATGCCCATAGTGTCTTCGATAAAGTTCAAAATCCCCCTAAACATTATTTGAAAGTTTCAACTTAGTATCCTTGACTGTTCCTAGGATATTGAGGACGTGTCATTTTGATATGGTGGAGGTCAAGGTGTCTTTTGACGTAATTCAACATCGAAATCGACATTTCATGTAAGTTTAAACTCAATAAACTTAGCCGCTCATGAGATATTGCAGCTCCGCCCTTCTGAAATAGTGTCCTCAAGTTCAACATGCCCCTCAAAATTTTCTGAAATTTTCAACTTACTAAGCTTAACTGCTCTTGAGATATGGAGAATATCCCGTTTTGACAACTTGGATGTACACAGTGTCTTTTATTTAGTTCAGTACCCCCCTTGGAATTCTCTGAAATTTTCAACTTACTACCCGTAACCATTCGTCAAACCGATATAAATACACCCAGATACGCCCTTTTGACAACCAGGATGAACCTAGTGTATTTTTAATAAGGCCAACATCCATCTGAACACGCTCAGAGTCGCAAGTAGTCACAGTTACAGTCACATATAGTCACAGTTGTAATTAGTCACAGTCGCAGTCACAATGGTCCCAATATCAAGTAGTCACAGTATCAAGTAGTCACAGTCGCAAGTTGCCGCAGGTCCATGTAGTCGCAGTGAGAATTGCTATCACTTTCTCAAATATTACGTGTCGCAAATAGTCACAGCCCCAGTTTTTCAAAGTCACAAGTAGTCACAGTCGCAAGTAGTGGCAGTTGCAAGTAGTTGTAGTCGCTGTAGCAAGCAGTCACAGTCGTTGTCACAAGTAGCTGCAGTCGCAAGTAGTCGCAGTCGTAAGTTGTCAAACCCGCAAGTAGTCGCAGTTACAAATAGCCCAGTCATATTAGTCACAGTCGTAGTCACAAGTGGTTGTAGTCGGAAGCAGTCACAGTCACAAGAAGTCACAAGCACAAGTATTCTAAGTCTCAAGCAGTCAAAGTCAGAAGTAGTTAAAGCCATAAACACAAGCGACTGCATTTGCAAGTATTCACAGTCGCAAGAAGTCTTGGTCACAAGTAGTGGCTGTCACATGTAATGACTCTCAAAATAATGGCAGTCGGAGTTTCAGTCATAATTTCAAGGAGGCACAGTCGCAAGTAGATGGAGTCGCAGTCGCAAGTGGTCTCAGTCGTAAGTAGTCACCATCACAGTCAAAGGTAGTGCCACTTGTAGTCCCAAGTAGTCACAGTTACAAAATGTCGCAGTCACAAGCAATCCAAGCCACAAGTCGTCAAAGTCAAAGCTACAAATGGCTGCAGTCAGAGTCGCAAGAAGTCACAGCCACAAGTAGTGTCAGTCACACATAGTCACAGTCAAAAGTAATCGCAGTCACACTTACGGTCACAGTCGCAAGTAGTCACAGTCAAGATTTGTTGCAGTTGCAAGTGTAATCAGTAGCAGTTGTAGCCACAAGTAACCCAAGTCCCAAGTAGTCCTAGTCGTAAGCTCTCGTGATTGAAAGCAGTGACAGTAGCAAGCAAACACAGACGCAGTCCCAAGTAGTAGCAAATGTAGTTGCAAATAATCGCAGTCTTAATTAGTCGTAGTTACTGTCAAGTGGTTATAATTGCAAGCAGTCACAGTCATAAAAAGTCGCAGCCACAAGTAATCCAAATCACAAAGAGTCACAGTCACAAGTTGTCATAGTCGCAAGTATTCACAGTTATAAGTAGTTGTAGTTGCAGTTGCAAGGAGTTTCAGGTGCAAGTAGTCCCCATCACAGTCACAAGTAGTCCCCATCAAAGTTACAAGTAGTCTCAATCACCAGTAGATGTTGTCACGGGTGCAATAAGGTACAATCGCAAGTATTCGCAGTCATATTAGTCGTAGTCGCTGTCACCGTCACAAATAGTAACAGTCACAGTCGCAAATAGTCACAGTCAGGAGTAGCCATAGTCGCAGTCAAAAGTGGTTGGAGTTGAAAATGGTTATGAAAAGTTGCAGTCACGGGCAGTCCCAGTTGCAAGTTATCGTAGTCGCAAGTAGTCACAGTTACCAGCAGTTAAAGTCACAAGCGCACAAATCGTGGTCGTAAGTAGTCAGAGTCCCAAGTAGTTGCAGTCGCAAGTAATCACAGTCACAATCCGAAATAGTACCCCTCACAATCGCAAATAATCGCAATCACCTTTATTCGTAACCTCAGTCGCAAGTAGTCGCAGTCGAAGCCTCAGTAATAGTAGTAAGCCTGAAAGTTTAAAACTAATACCCTAGCCGTTCCAAATATATTGCATATACGCTTTTTAGATAACCTGGATGCACATAGTGTCTTTTGATTTAGGATAGATCCCCCAGCATTCCCTGATGTTTCAACACAAACCTTTAGCCCTTTTGGGTTCCAACAAGGATTAAATATTCCCGCTTGCCCAATGCTAAATCCTCTACATAAACAATGGGCAAACTGCATAATATACAACCCTTGCCATGGGACTGTGGGGGGGGGGGGATGTCATCGAGATATAGTTATTGGACCTTTAGATCAAATTGAGTAAAATGGCCATCTCAATTTTTATTAAGCTTTGAGGGCAGGATTCTCAAAAGAAAATGGGGACTGATTGCCCTCCGATCACTTTTCAATATCCACCTGAACATGCCCTAAAAGTTTCAACTTAACATCTTAAGCCATTTCTTAGATATTGTTGATACGCCCTTTCGACGACCAGCGGGCACATAGCGTGTATTGATTTTGTTAAACATCCTCGTCAATATTCCCTGAAAACTTCAACTTAATATGGAGGAGGTTGGAAGGTTGTGATGAGAAAATATTTTAAAACTATTTTTCGAAGATTAATTATTGCTTCTTTTTTTGTGAAAAAATACTAAATTTATTTTCGAGTTATTATTTATTGAATTTTTTTATCTTAAAAGATGGTGGGAAGATAAAGCCACCAACAGAACTTTTGTTTTGTATGGTGCTCTAGTTTTTAATATATGTAGTTGTGTTTTTTTTTCTTTTTTTTTTGAAGTAACAAATATCTAAATCTGAATACCACAAGTTCTTTTGGAGACCTAGGATCAAACATGCTCCCGGTTCCCAAAATAAAACCTTATAGGTAAACAATGGACAACTTTCTTATTATGCAGCCCTTGTCTCAGGGATTGTGGGGGGTCTTGTCATCCCCGGAGGAATGATAATTTGACCTTTAGACTGTTTCCCACAAAATGACTGTTTTAAAATTGTTTTATCGGATGTCTTTTGTGAGGAGCAACTAAGTTTCTACGACCACCCCTTACATAAGCAGTGCCTCTGGGGCTTAGAGTTTTAGTTAGAGTTATAGTTTAGTTTAGTTTTAGTTAATAGTTTTTGTTTAGAGTTTAGAGTTTTAGTTTAGAGTTTAGAGTCTTAGTTTAGAGTCTTAGCCTAGAGTTTTAGTTAGTTTTAGATTAGTTTAGTTTTAGTTAAGAGTTTAGTTTGAGTTATAGTTTAGTTTAGTTAAGAGTTTTAGTTTTGAGTTGTTCTTTAGTTTTAGATAAGAGTTTTAGTTTAGAATTCTAGTTTGGAGTCTTAGCCTACAGTTTTTGTTAGTGTTATAGTTTACTTTAGTTTTAGTTTGGAGTCTAGAGTTTTAAGTTAGAGTCTTAGCTTAGAGTTTCGTTAGAGTTTAGAGTTTTAGTTTAGAGTCTTAGCTTAGAGTTTTAGTTCTATTTATAGTTTAGTTTAGTTTTAGTTGAGAATTTAGAGTTTTAGTTTAGAGTCTTAGCTCAGTTTTAGTTAGAGTTACAGTTTAGTTTAGTTTTAGTTAGGAGCTTTACTTTAGATCTTTTAGTTTAGTTTTACTTTAGAGTTTTAGTTTAGAGTTTATAGTTTTAGTTTACAGTTTTACTTTTGAGTTTTAGTTAGAGTTATAGTTTTTTTTAGTTTTAGGTAAGAGTTTTAGTTTAGATATTGGAGTTTTAGTTTTGGGTCTTAGCTTAGAGTTTTAGTTAAGAGTTTTTGTTTAGAGTTATAGTTTAGTTTTAGTTAAGAGTTTTAGTTTAGACCTGTAGTTTAGTTTTAGTTACTAAACTCTGAGTCTTAGCTCAGAGTTTTAGTTAGAGTTATAGTTTAGTTTTAGTTTAGAGTGGTAGTTTAGTTTTAGGTAAAAGTTTTAGTTTAGAGGTTAGAGTTTTAGCTTAGAGTCTTATCATAGAGTTTTAGTTAGAGTTATAGTTTAGTTTTAGTTAAGAGTTTTAGTTTAGACTTGTAGTTTAGTTTTAGTTAAGAGTTTTAGTTTAGAGTTTTAGTTTAGGATTTTAGCTTAGAGTTTTGGTTAGAGCTATAGATTAGTTAATTTTAGTTTAGAGTTATAGTTAAGAGTTTTAGTTTAGAGGCTCATCTTAGAGTTTTAGCTAGAATTATAGTTTAGTTTAGAGCTTTAGTTTAAAGTTGTTGTTTAGTTTTAGATAAGAGTTTTAGTTTAGAGTTTTAGCTTGGTATTAACTTACAGTTTTAGTTAGAGTTATAGTAGTTAAGAGTTTTAGTTTAGAATTTTAGTTTAGAGTCTTAGCTTAGAGTTTTAGTTAGAGTTATAGTTTAGTTAATTTTAGTTAATAGTTTTTGATTAGAGTTTAGAGTTTTAGTTTAGAGTTTTAGTTTAGAGTCTTAGCCTAGAGTTTTAGTTAGTTATAGATTAGTTTAGTTTTAGTTAAGAGTTTAGTTAGAGCTATAATTTAGTTTAGTTTTAGTTAAGAGTTTTAGTTTTGAGTTATTGTTTAGTTTTAGATAAGAGTTTTAGTTTAGAGTTTTAGTTTGAAGTCTTAGCCTACAGTTATTGTTAGTGTTATAGTTTACTTTAGTTTTAGTTTGGAGTCTAGAGTTTTAAGTTAGAGACTTAGCTTAGAGTTTTAGTTAGAGTTTAGAGTTTTAGTTTAGAGTCTTAGCTTAGAGTTTTAGTTCCATTTATAGTTTAGTTCAGTTTTAGTTGAGAATTTAGAGATTTAGTTTAGAGTAGCTCAGTTTTAGTTAGAGTTACAGTTTAGTTTAGTTTTAGTTAGGAGCTTTAGTTTAGATCTCTAGTTTAGTTTTACTTAAGCGTTTTAGTTTAGAGTTTATAGTTTTAGTTTACAGTTTTAATTTTGAGTTTTAGTTAGACTTATAGTTTTTTTAGTTTTAGTTAAGAGTTTTAGTTTAGATATTGGAGTTTTAGTTTTGAGTCTTAGCTTAGAGTTTTAGTTTAGAGTTATAGTTTAGTTTTAGTTCGAAGTTGTAGTTTAGTTTTAGGTAAGAGTTTTAGTTTAGAGTTTAGAGTTTTAGCTTAGAATCTTACCATAGAGTTTTAGTTAGAGTTAAAGTTTAGTTTAGTTTTAGTTAATAGTTTTAGTTTAGACTTGTAGTTTAGTTTTAGTTACTAAAGTCTGAGTCTTAGCTCTGAGTTTTAGTTAGAGTTATAGTTTAGTTTAGTTTTAGTCAGGAGCTTTAGTTTAGATCTCTAGTTTAGTTTTACTTAAGAGTTTTAGTTTAGAGTTTATAGATTTAGTTTACAGTTTTACTTTAGAGTTTTAGTTAGAGTTATAATTTTAGTTTAGTTTTAGTTAAGAGTTTTAGTTTAGATATTGGAGTGTTACTTTTTAGTCTGAGCTTAGAGTTTTAGTTAGAGATATAGTTTAGTTTAGTTTTAATTGAGAGTTTTAGTTTAGAGTCTTAGGTTAGAGTTTTAGTTAGAGTTATAGTTTAGCTTAGTTTTAGTTAAGAATTTTAGTTTAGAGGTGTTGTTTAGTTTTAAATAAGAGTTTTAGTTTAGAGTTTAGAGTTTTAGCTAGAGTTATAGTTTAGTTTAATTTTAGTTTAGAATCTAGAGTTTTTTAATTTAGAGTGTTAGCTAAGAGTTTTAGTTTGAGTTATAGTTTATTTTAGTTTTAGTTAAGAGTTTTAGTTTAGACTTATAGTTTAGTTTTAGTTAAAAGTTTTAGTTTAGAGTTGTAGTTTAGTTTTAGTTAAGAGTTTTATTTTAGAGTTTAGAGTAATAGCTTAGAATCTTAGCTTAGAGTTTTAATTAGAGTTATAGTTTAGTTTAGTTTCAGTTAAGAGTTTTAGTTTAGACTTGTAGTTTAGTTTTAGTTAAGAGTTTTAGTTTAGAGTTTATAGTTTTAGTTTAGGGTTTTAGCTTAGAGTTTTAGTTATATTTATAGTTTAGTTCAGTTTTAGTTGAGAATTTAGAGTTTTAGTTTAGAGTCTTAGCTCAGTTTTAGTTAGAGTTACAGATTAGTTTAGTTTTAGTTAGGAGCTTTAGTTTAGATCTCTAGTTTAGTTTTACTTAAGAGTTTTAGTTTAGAGTTTATAGTTTTAGTTTACAGTTTTACTTTTGAGTTTTAGTTAGACTTATAGTTTTTTTAGTTTTAGTTAAGAGTTTTAGTTCAGATATTGGAGTTTTAGTTTTGAGTCTTAGCTTAGAGTTTTAGTTTAGAGTTATAGTTTAGTTTTAGTTCAGAGTTGTAGTTTAGTTTTAGGTAAGAGTTTTAGTTTAGAGTTTAGAGTTTTAGCTTAGAGTCTTACCATAGAGTTTTAATTAGAGTTATAGTTTAGTTTAGTTTTAGTTAATAGTTTTAGTTTAGACTTGTAGTTTAGTTTAGTTACTAAAGTCTGAGTCTTAGCTCTGAGTTTTAGTTAGAGTTATAGTTTAGTTTAGAGTCTTAGCTTAGAGTTTTAGTTAGAGTTATAGTTTT
>JAQQPU010029696.1:0-10014 GCA_029168905.1 Artemia sp. Kazakhstan ARC1039
AAATGGTCTTTGAAAAGTATTTCTTGGTGTTGAGGTAACCAAAAAGCTGTAAAGTATAGTTGTGGATGAAAAAGATAAGTACTTCAAGTTGGAAAATGGGCTTAGGAGGGACATTAAGAAAGTAACTTGCTCTGAAACGGTCTTTGAAAAGTATTTCTTGGTGTTGAGGTAACCAAAAAGCTGTAAAGTATAGTTGTGGATGAAAAAGATAAGTACTTCAACTTGTAAAATAGGTTTAGGAGGGACATTAAGAAAGGAAATTGTTCTGAAAAGATATAGTAAAGCCTTAAAAAAGTATTAAAAATGAGGGCTCAGGGGTTTTGGGGCGCCGGGGGCCCTTTGGGGGGGCCCGGGGGACCCTTTGGGAGCCTGGGGGAACCTTTGGGGGCCCGGGGGCTTCCTTCGGGGTTTGGGTAGGGGGATCGGAGCCCTTTGGGTCGGGGTATGGGGATCGGGGCCCTTTGGGGTTGGGGTATGGGACCTCACGGCACTGTTTAAATAGAACTTGTGTATTATAACGACCACACTCAAAACCTCTTTTAAAACATCTTCTAAATCATATTTTAAAATGTCTAACTGTTTCGCCGAAATAATTCCCTAAAATGTCTAAAACGGTTTTGCCCAAATAATCTCTAAACGTAATTTCATCGTGTTCCCTTTGTTTTTGGCATCCCTGCGCTGTCACATTTGAAATTACTAAGAAACCTTTTCCCGCGTTAAACTCTAAGATCAAAACATTCGCCGGAGTTACAATTAACCTTGCCATCACCTGTCAGTTATTTATAAACTTTGCCCCGGAAACAATTCTGGTCGAACTCCAAAGATATTAATAAACTTCATCCAGGAGACAATTCTGCTTGGAAACAATAAATTAATTCCCCTTTCGTGAATCAATAATTCCCCTTAGAAACAACAAATTAATTCCCCTTTCGTGACAATCAATCAATCATGACATCATCTGTTGTTTCCTAATTCATGGATCATAACATTCGTAAGAAGTGTCATTGACTCCGGTCCCCGTTAGACTCAATAATCCAGAAAACATCCATCAAAGTGAGAAAAATCCTGTTTTTTAATTCTCACTGACAAAAACAGACATAAAAACATGCATAAATTATGTAATAAATTATGTTTAAATTATGTAAAATATTTTTTCAAGGATAGACAAATCTGAATAAGACACAGTTTGTAGCTGCACAACGTGGTTTCATTTTACGTTTCTGTCAGTTGCGCCAATTCACGAAAATGTAGGGGGAGGAGGTGTGGATAGCTAAAGATTTCTTTTGACTAAAAAAAAGGTTACAAAAAAGGTATTGTTCAAAATCTGGTGGGGGCGAGAGGGGACTTTTTCAAGTTTTTTATGAAGATACAAAAAAAAGTTGTTTTTTTTCAAAATCCAGTGTCAGTGTACACAGTGCATAAACTAAGAGCTTTCCTAGATGATCTTGGGACCTAAAGGTGCTAAAAACAATATATTTCTTCCATCATGCCATGTCTTCTCCACCTCCTAAGATGTAAAAGTGCTTCTTCAACAATGGTGCCAATTAGGAGGATAGGAGGGCCAATTGTCCCAGCGCGATATATTGTTGTGTGCTACAAAACCTCCCTATTTAGCGTATCGTAAACTAGTATTCGTTTTTTGTGTTTTTAGTGAAGTTGGACTAAAATTGTCAGAAGTAACCAACGGTTTCCCTACTTTGCCAAGAACAAGATTCAAGATAGAAGCAAAGGACGATACTGCTCTTTTGTTTCAGACAGACAATATGGCACCAGCAGAAACAATGCCTCTAGTGCGATCATCTCCGAGTACGTATTTTTTCTTTTATTTAATAGTGTTTCCTCACTTTTCTAATAATTTAATTACGTCGACGTCCCTTAAAACCAGGTACGTATGTCCAGGCTACAACATAAAAACATAACCATTTACTGTGATACAAGTCTCGTCATGGCTACTAGAAATTAGCAGGACTGAGGCTGCAATGTGGTTAAGATTTGGTTCTATTTGTTTCCTTCTTTCTCCTTTTGTTTTATTTAAAAGTTTTAATGAATATGGTTTTTATTTATACATTTTTCTATAACTTAAACTAGATTGAAGATTAAATAATGCAGAGTTAGAGCGCAATCCTACTGCTGGATTTGGCCGTGAAAAGGTGATATAATGCGCTATTTTCTAGCCTATTCTATTTGTTTTACGAATGTTTTTATTTACTAGTTCAATCTGAAATAAATTTTAGATTAACCAGGCAGGTATGCAAAACTTTTTAGGGAGGGGGGCCAATAATTAAAAAAAAATCATTTATAATTCCCGAAAGTGCCAAGAAACTCGAGAAATTTAGGATATCAGAGGACCCTGGTTCCGATCCCCACTTCCTTGCGTATTTCCCTGCTAGGGATCTTATCTTCAGCAATTTAGGTTCTTATTTATTCGAACAATTACTCTACCTTTTTTCGTCCCGAGTCATTGATGGTGTATAGGCCATTGACGATACCCTCCACTTGTCCCGAAGTGGTACTACAGCGGTAACATTTTCTCACTCCGGTACTAACGAGATCTCAGCCGTTCTTAAGTCTCGGTTATAGGTTCGCCGTAAGGTTTCTTTTTGGACAACCTCGTCTTCTTCGGCTATTATCCAAACGTAGGCACCTCGAACAAGACAGTGACTATAATTTAGTATGGAAGAATTGATTTTAATTTCAGCTATTAGCATTGTTCTAAAGCGGTGGGGAAAATTTGCAGAGAACGAATATAAAATGTCATTTTTTGTTTTAAAATCATTATTCAAGTTATCTAAATGTCTTATCTAGCAGGGAAATATAATTGAACTATTGACTGTCATAATTGTTTTCAAGCAATTTCGATATGATTGCAATTATTTTCAATTACATTCATTAAAAAAAGCGAAAAGGTTACGGTAACTCCACATTTCAGAAATTGCACTTAAAAAATTCAGGTGAAATGTTTACCGGTGTTAATCTTGTCCGTCGAAAATCTTCAGTGCAATACACAAAACTCTTTCAACACTTGCCGAATGCCGAGGAGGGATTAAAATTAATGATGTTAAAAAATAACCATAAAGAGCCTATACATCCTCCTTTAGTTTCAAGTAAAACGTTTGGTAACTGTTATCGTTACTAATCAATGAGTAAGCAACATACAAATTTGTAATATGTATTAAGGCTTAAATGGGGTGGCTCCTTTTTGGGATCGGTATAAAAGTTCATCCAGTCTTAATGTAGAATCAATTTTCTGAGGTCTTTTTCAAGAAGAAAAAGAAATTAAATCAAAATCTTGCATAACCAGTAAAGAAACATATTTTCGTCCTCAATGGGAACATTATCAGAAAAAATCTTTTTTTTTTTTTTTTTTATTCCTCTGCGTTATAAGAAGTGTTTCTCGTTTAGCTTCATCACTTAAGAAAAAGTCCTCAGAGAGCGTGTCTATTTCTGATGAAGTTGCAGATTTAGAATCTGGTGGAAGGTCACCGGACGTACGAACCAGACAAGATGACGCATTTAACCTGGCTGAAAATTACAAGTATGCAATTTTTTCTTATTTTATGTGTGACGTTTGTGACATTGGGTGATGTTGATTGTTTGACCTTGCTTACCTTATAATAAATCGAAAACAATTCGTTTTGCGATGAAGACTTTCACAATTCAAATGTATTTAAACATATCGTATTTTTTAAGTAATTACCTCCTCAAGGTTATATGTGTATGTAAATACATACACCGACATTTTATGCAGGCTATCATTTGTCTATTTTCTCACTTTTTTTTACCATTTGCATGAGCTGCCATCTGCAAATAGCCCGATTGTTGATATGGATATAGAATATGCCACGTATCGGCACTTGCATGGGAGGAAAGGTTGCCATATCATTAAATGGGGGGAAAATGTTTACCATGAGGATTTACAAATCTTTGATCAGTCCAAATTTAATCTTCTACTAGAATTGACCAATGAGTCTGGCTCTTGGGGGGGGGGTCCTACTTCAAGGGCTTGGGTGGGATGGCTGGTTGTTCATCGCTTCTTCTCGCCTTCCTCCATAGAGGGCTTAAAATTTCAAAATTTGTTGAACGATGTAAGAACGGTGCAATAAAACTCATTTTAGGGTAAGGGTTTTCCTCTTAATCTTCCTCATGGGCTTTTGGAAATGAGTAATTCTCTCGGGCATGAGTTTATGTACTTCTTATGAGCACACTCTTTCCTGAATTTACACATATTATATAAAGATATTTGAAAACAAAACTTTTGCTCCAAATGCTCTAAAACATAATTTTTTTGTGCCACCCGGAAAAAATTCTAATTTCTGAAATAGAAGTTGAACAGAGCTGTAACCTGTGTACTTAAAACAAAATGCTGTGTCTCAAAACTGATCGTTCTTTTTATTGGCTTAGAACTTCAGACGAAAGAACCAATCAGGTTTCCAGTAGTTTTAACTGGCATAAACTTTTACATATCATCGACGGGTAAATATAACAACGGGTAACAAAGGCGGGGATAGTTGGCTTTTCTGTTCTGACCACAGTTTATAGAATTAGCAGTATGATCATTCTCTATTTCTCCCATTATAAAAACCCGGACAGGGGTGCGAGTGCTCCGGAGAACGTTTTTGCAGATAGAAACATAGGCGTTATCAGATCTTTTCGCGGATAGACAAGTCAGATTTCTCTTGGACACGAAACAAGTGGAAACCCGCTATTACGAATAATGCACTTGGTAACCATTTCTCAGTGATTGACGATAACAGACTAATCCGCTAAGGCAGAAACAAGTGGGAGGAGCTTTTTGTTCGCACCGAGACCGAAGACCAGAAATTATCTGCGATAAGCTTACTGTCTATAAACTGTGGTTCTGACATACGCTGAAGGAATAATGTGATTGGCTTGAGCAAGTACGTAGTAAAAATAAACCACTGGAATTAAAGCACATCTTGAACACAGAACAACAGAAAACCCTCTCTGTCTTTCTTTGGTGGGGTAATCACGATTCATTTGAAACTATTGATGGACCTTTGGGACATTTTACCCTTCAGTGTAAACCTAAAGACCGTATCACTAAGAATCTCAGATAGTGCTCAAGATATTCATGTCATGACCGCCACGTGCGTTCATTTTTAACCTTATTTTTTTTTTAATATTTCAAGGTATCTTATTATTTATTATTTTCTACTTTTTAGCGCATTTTAAATAAAAAATTCTTAGAATATTTAGGGCAACTGTTATGAAAATGTCACCTAATCAGTCAAAGTTCTGAGAATTTTAAAATACTAAACATAAACTAAGACTTTTGAAAGAGAATCAGGTGGCATAATAAACATATTTTCGTAAATTCGTGCGACAGAAACTGGATAACCACTTCCGTTTAAAATGCCGTCTGCAGAGTTTTGCAGAGCAAGCAGTTGTTTTAAATGGACTTTAGAGGCGCACGAACAAATGAACAACAATATAGAAGGATGAAGTAAATAAAAATACATTATCTTTAAAACACACTGCGGAAAATAATGCTTCAGTTTTCTTGCAACAAGGCCGTAACCAGGGGGTGGGGTGGTAGGGGGTTTGAAGGTACTTGTCTATTATATGAAAAACACTCGAGAAATGAAGTTTGGTGACAATAAAATATGATGAAAATAGAATATTTTATTATAAAAACTCTGAAGGTCATTTGTGATTTATTAAATTGGGAGCTTCGGCGTTGGCTGACTGTCCCAAAGACAAAGAAAAGTTCATTATTAACGCGATTCTTAAGCTAGTTCATTTTAGTTCATTATTAATGCGATTCTTGAGGACACCGGTTAGTTTGTTTGACTAGTGACAGAATATAGTGTCTCACCATGGATGTTCAGGAATCATTTCAGATTGGATTGTTAAAAGGGCTACAACACAACTGAGCTTGATAAAACAGGTTTCACTCATTTGAAAGTGAACCACAAAAATGATTCTGTCGACCCAGAAACCGGCGCCTCTACCCAAAAAGTAGAGAGAATTTAAATTCATACGTAGTAGAGTACATGTGGTGGGCGGCAGTAAAGGCAGAAGGCGGAGTTCATTTTAAAGCGATTTTTGTGGACATTTCTGCGTTCTGGGAGCATGTTTCCAAGTTGTAGTTTTCACAATTTTGCTAATAAAGTATTCCATCTTCATCATATTTTTTTCATTTGGTTATAATAGGTTTGTTTAGGTTACGTATTTAATATATGCTATGCTTTAGTAGTTTCATTAGTATTCACCAAACTTCACTTTTCGAGTGTGTTTTATATAATAGAGAAGTACCGGTTTGTGCCCCCCCCCCCCCCGAGAAAATCATTGTGTAAAACGCCCCTAGAAAAAAAAATCCTGGATACGGCCCTGTCTTGCAATAACAAAAATTCCTGCGGCATTTGAGAAAAATATATTTAATTCAATATTCTGAAAAAAAATTTACTCTTCATGTGAAAAAGGTTGACACCAAGATGGGTTGGCCATGATTACATTTCACATTGAATTACAACGGATCACAGATTCTTTACCTACTCGTTGAGCCAATGATGTAGTAGGAAGCCAAGCCAAAACCGTAAAACATTAATTACTGTGCTTAAATTTGATATTTTTGACACGGAAACACTTTCCAATTTCATCATATCATGACTCTAGAAAGGCGCGTAGAGAGGATAGGGTCTTCAGGCTCGTGGAATCACTCTTCCAAATATTAAGATTTTTGCAATTTCCCCCATGGTTTCGGTATCTTAGGTATAATGTGCCTATTTTTCGCCGTTTTCAATCGGCTGCCTCAGAAATTCTTGGCTACAGAAAGAGCCCGAAAGATCATTGGCTTTCAGGCAAGACATGGGCCCTAGTAGAGAAAAGAAAAAGTATAAGACAAACCCTTCTTTAGAATCAAGTACCAAGCCAAATGATCTTTAGAAGTTCCAGCTATAGAGAAGCAGTTAAAGCAGTCAAAAAAAGTGCAAGAAATGACCACCGTTGTCAAATTGAAAGGAAGGCGAAACTTGCAGAAGAAGCTGCCAAAAGAGATGACTCTAGAGCCCTTTATAGGATAACAAATGAAATAGTTGGAAAGAAATGCTCCCAAGATGGTCCCGTTAGGGACCCTTCCGGTGCTTTACAGACAGAGCCAAAGGTTGTAAATTAAATATGGGTGTCACACTTTGAGATAATTCTGAATAGACCTCCACCAGAAAACCCCCCTAATATCTCAACGATACCATTTTTTTCCCTCATTATCAGTGTGATAATGGAGATAAGTACCGCAGCAAGGAAATTGAAAAACAGAAAATCTAGGTGAAGACCGAATAACGGCAGAGATGATTAAGGCATCAATCCCAGGACAAATATCATACTGGGTGAAGTTCTTCACCAAAATCTGGGAGAATAGAGAAGTACCAGCAGAATGGAAGAGAAGCTAACTGGTCAGACTTTCAAACAGGGTGATGCTACTGTTCCTGGAAACTGGCGAGGAATCAGCTTACTATCAGTGCCCGGGAAAGTGCTTTGTCATGTTATTTTGAAAAGATACAGACATAACTAGATAAACACCTGAGTTATGAACAATATGGGTTTCGTAGCAGGGCGTTCTTGTGCAGATATTATTTTCACTTTACGCATGCTCACAGAGGAAAGTCAAGAGTGGTGGTCCAAAATATACATGGCTTTCATCAACTTTGAAAAGGCTTTCGATTCGGTCGACCGCGAAACTTTGTGGCAAATTCTGAACTATTACGGCTTTCTAGATAGAATAATTAAGATAATTATGTCATTGTACGAAGGGAGGGAATGCTGCATTAAGACACCAGAAGGCCAAACAAGATACTTTAAAATCTTATCTGGAGTTAAACAGTGATGCGTGTTGTCACCACTGCTCTTTATAATAGCTATTGACTATATCCTTCGCAGCACAACAACAGATGGCAGGCATTGAATTATCATCCGGTGTAACAGTCAGCGATTTAGATTTCGCAGACGACATAACCATAGTTCAGCGTTGCAAGCAACGTTTGTAGTACTTCATTCACAGGGTCAGTGAGTGTGAAAGCTAGCCAGCTTGGTCTTAAAATAAATGCAGGAAAGACAAAAACCATGGCAACATCCAATTCCTCCATAGATATCAAATGTGCTGGTGAGGAAATTGAACAAGTTATTGAGTTTAAGCATTTGGGCAGCATCATAGAGTTTACTGGATCTACCGGAAAAGAAGTCATAACTAGAATAGGTCAAGCTAACGCAGCCTTCAATCGACTGAAAATAATCTGGAAATCTAAGAATTATTCAAATCGCCTGGAGCTGTGCTTACTCAACAGTATCGTTTTACCAGTCCTCCTGTATGCCGCTGAGACTTGGTACTTAAACATTCAACAAGAGAAGAAGATTCTTGCTTTTGAGAATAATTGCCTCCGGAGGATTCTGAATATACATTGTTCGGAAAGGGTCTCAAACGTTATGATTCAGAGAATCACCAATCAACCACTAATAACCGACACCATCAGATACCGTAGATGGAGGTATCTCGGACATGTTTTAGGAATGGAAAACCATCGAATCCCGAAGTCTACACTTAAGTGGCAGCCAGTTGGAAGCCGGAAGCGAGGAAGACCTCGAAATACATTGAGACGAACCTACAACAGCGACCTATGCCACCTGAATGCCTCTCTCCAACCAGATTGGGAAGATGTCTACGCAGCGGCTCATTTCAGACCCGATTGGCGAACATTCACTGATGCCCTAGGCGCCCCTGGAGGATCTAAGGTCTAAGGTAATTTTGTTGCTATTTTAGCAATCAGATGATGTGTCATTTGCAAATAATCTGATTTGCTATTATGGGTATACAATATTCCACATTCAGGGACGTATGTAAGGGGGAGGGGCTTTAACCCTGTCTCTCTTTAATCTTTAATTCGCCCACTGTCATTTTGTACAATAGATTTTGCTTATTATTTTGGGGAATCCCCTCACTCCTTAAGTAAATCTCTGTGTACGCGCCTGCCAGTTTAACTTCTCCGTGTTTGACAGGCACATCCTTAATTTGCATAAAAGGTTGTTGTATTCGAGAAGGTTCAATAACCATGTTTTTAATGATATGAAATATGAATATGAATATTTTAAATCATGGGAGGATTAAATTTTGAATATTTAGTAGTTATGCAAAATAAACATTATAAAAATAAGGAACCTGTTGAAAGCTTTTTTCAGCGACTAACTTCAAATTAATCATCGGTTCTCCAAGCCTCCAACTTGACATTGAATAATAGCTATAAAAATATTACCAAGGCAATCAAGTACTAAGCAATTTAAAATTATGGTTGCAGCAATAGCTGCTACCTAGTAAAGAGCGAACCGCAGCCCATAGTAACTGAAAGTTCAAATACGTGTTTTTTAAATAAACGTCTAGTGAGAAACATATCCCGATAATTAGCTGAATCAGAAATGAGAAGAGTTGTTCACAGTCAGTTTGATAATAATTCGTTTATGAAAATAAATTTTGAGAATTTCAAAAACAAGCCCGAACCACCTAAAAATGACGCCAAACCTAAACAAAAGGTACATACTAGTTAAATTGCCATCGCTGAAAACCCTTATTTGGAGGTTTACAGCCCCTTCCCCACCCATCTGAAAAAACAAGAAAATTTGCTTTCTTGAATGTGTAGCTGCGATGTGTCTCCTTTTTTTATTTTTCGCCAGTGCTTGCAGGCTACTGGACAGTCATACAGATATAGCTAATGGCTCATTTGAAAACTAACGTTCATATGTACGATACATGCTTTTTATATTTTTGTTGCGATAATACCAGAGTAAAGCACCATATGACACCTACAATGGCACTTCTGTTGCCTTTTCCAGAGTGGAGAAAGGTTTGAAACATAAAAATCACAGTATTGAAATCCACCATCAATGGAAACCTCTAATTGTTGATTTACGATCTTCCATCATATTGCTGCAGTAGCGGTAACCTAATAAAGAGTAAACCGCCTTTGCTAACCAGAATATTAAATTGTGTTTTCAAAGAAACTGTCAAGT